>CM069443.1:49299113-49515595 GCA_035610835.1 Ophiura sarsii | reverse complement strand
CCCACTCTTCGGATATAGGGCTTTTATGCATTTGAACCATTTAAAAATGACCATTTTCGTTTTGTTAAAGGACATTTATTTTTGAAAACGGCCTAATAAAACACTGAGGATTTATCATTTGTTGACTGTTGTTGTGTTTTTGGGACTGCGAAATTTTTTGATCGTGCGAAATTTTTTGACCGTGCAAATTTGTTGGACCTCACACCCCCCCCCCCCCCCCCCCCCCCCCCCCCCCCCCCCACCCCTCCCCCCACTTACGTGAAATTCATGAGGTGACTGACTGGGAACAAATTTGGGGGCAACCTTTTACGAAAATTTTAGACATCTTGCCCCCCCCCTAAAAAACTTTCCTAGCTACGCCACTGTATCAAGGACCATAAAGGTTTCACACAGCACAGAAATACGTTGAGAGGCAAGGCAAATATTATTATAACACTTTACTTAATATTGTCAAGTTACACAAAGTTCTTCGAAAATTAAGCATTTATAAATATATTTAAGCCATAAATATAATTGGTCAAACTAATTAAATTTATTTTATTTCGCCATAAAGCGTTAAAACGTTAAAAGCGTTAATTAAACCATAAATGGTTAAACAATAGACCATTTCAAATCCGAGAATATACGATCGGTTCCGAATGTTTCCGATTTGCCGAGCGATAAAAAAACCCAAAATAGTCTCGTTCCACGTTTTACTTCTCATGTGTGCACGCGTGTATATAAACATAGTAAATCACTAGGCGGACAACCAACTATATTATTAGGACAAGACTGTGAATGCGATCAAGAACGTGACCTGTTTTTCCGAAGATTTCCGAATAATCGAAGGACGGGAATCGAATAAAAAGAAATAACCATCAACTTTATTAACCGAGATTCAAACAATCCTTGGCATTGGTTTAACGATGGAATACAAGGTGGAGTCTTTGTTGGCTCGTCCAATCAGAAATTCAAATCTATCAATATCTACGATAAAATTCTCGCGCCAAATGTTAATACAATCCTTTTCATTGGTACGTATATATACGTACTTTAATTGGTTGGTCGTATCACTATACACAATTTGTATCCAATCGCTTACCGTCTCACACTGTCCAGCACTGTCAAGACTGTTGCTGATGGGCCAAGCACTGCACTCACATATTCTCCAATTGGACATAAACATCGAAAGTATGTCAATAAACCCAATCAGTGATCATTGTCTATCGCTATAGAGTTCGTGACGTAAGGTTCGCAGATTTGAAGCAATCTTGTAGAAATAATATTTAGCGAATTAAATGAGAATATCTGCGAAACAATTGTACAAAACTTGTCTCGTCACATTTCATTATATTATAAGCTCCAATATAGGGGTCTCTAATGAAGCTTATTCCAAAATATATCACTTTCGGCTGATTCTTCTATATAATACCATGTGCACCCTTCCCTTTTAACCTCCGCGAAGACCCATTAGTTGTGGCCTCTACTATGCCTCGACACTTCTGTGTCTCGGCAAAAATGAAAAAAATGAAAATTTGGATTTTCGACTAATATTTGTAAAAAAAAATTCAAAAAAAACATTTTGAACATTTGAAAAACATTTTGAACATTTGAAAAACATTTTCAAAAAAAAATTGAAATTTTCAACAACAAAATTTTTAATTTAAATTAAAAAAAAGAAGAAAAAAAAAGAAGTTTTTGGGTAGGAATAATTATTGAGGATCGGGCGGACGAGGACAATCAAACAACCTGGTTTTTTGTTAGTCTAAAGTGGCGTCCAAAGGCACCCTCCTCCAATAACCTCTGACTAACATTTTGGTTGAATTGTATACCGGCGGTAAAATTTGGGGACATTTGACTAAGTGTCCAATTTGAACGTCATTTGGGGGAATCAAACCCAGATTAGTTTAACAATAGCACATTTTTATGCTCTATGCGCGGCGCCGTTATGTTCAGGATTATCATTTAAAGCCGGTTTTAATAAAACCCAATGTCCTAGCTCACAGCCAAATTCGGTGTTAACTAAAAAAAATGCACCATCGTCTTGATGCACACTTATTTTCAAAACAGATAATTTGGCAAAATGGTGTGAAGTCATTGTGGTGAATAGAGGTCATACCCCCTCCCCCCTGAGAAATAATATCACTGGCCTACATTATCCAGCTATAGGGGAGTGACACATCGTCAGGCAACACTATAAACCCTGAACCCACAAGTATACACAAATGTGTAATTATTGTTGTATGACGTCAATGAAAAGTTAGCCTCTCTGAAACTGAGACAAATAAATGATAAATGTGTTAAGGCAACAACAAAAATAGCTGCCAAATGGCAAATTATTTGATCTCATGGACAGAGTCATAACAAAGAGGCCGTTTGCTGTGTATTCCTATAGGAGCACACAAAAAGAGGTCAGTGGAGGGGCCAGGGGTAAACTATTTTAAGGTACGATATGGATAAGAAGAGGGGCAAGAGCAAATCGATGAACCGGGAGTCCGACGAGGGCATACATGCTGATTAATCTCTATAATCCGCTGCTGAAGCAAAGAATCACTCAACCGTGGCTGATTCCCGCATTTCTGGCACCACACCAGTTCCCGCGGTTCCAGCAGTGGATCACAACTCTGATGAAATCTGACTGATGAGGTCGGATGAAACGTTAGTTGGTGACTGGTGAGTAAATCTCCATTTATTCACCTCAATCACTAGTTTTGATGAACATTGGCAAATATGGCTGTCCCAGAGTGCTCAAATTTTGGTATCTATCATAAATCACAGGAGTACGGTATGCGCAACATATGAGCCCAATTTGATGCTTTTAGAAGAAACTGAGACAAACCTCCCCTGTGATGCATTTAGCGCCCCCCCCCCCCGTTGTTTTTTCAACGTTTGCCTGTAAAGTGCCATAGGCCTACCTACATCTCTTATCGCTTTACATATCAGCCATGATCATGTACACTTAAGTTGTATTTGAACATCCAAAACAAATATTGTTTAATTGATTGTATCGATGGTTCACCGATTCGACCAAAGCGGTAACTCCACAAGTATTTTCTAGAACTCCTCCCAAGATCATGGCAATTGCAATGCTCACGTCGATTTCTAATCTAGAAGTCTCAAACGTGCAAGGTCAACATAAATCGGCGATTTTTCTTTTGTTCGACTGTGCGTTATTAGAATTCTTTGTTAAATAATATGCAGTGGCGTAACCAGAGCTAGGGCGATCGACCCCCCACCCCCCAATATTGATGTTGTGTCTGTTGAGATTGGCACTGTCGGTTCATTTTCCTATCCTATCCTAAATTTAATAGTATCCCTGACAGTATACCAACAAAATTGCACGAATAGTCCAGTTTCAAACATTTTCAGATTCAACTTCTCAGCTCCTTTTTTTAAGTACCCAACACTTACTTGATAGTTGACTTCCATAAAAGCATTAGTGCTGTCTGTTTTGCCCCCCTACCCCATTTTGCCCAGTCTCCCGCCCACCAAAAGTATTTATGATAGTGCGCTCACATTTTCGGTGCCATTTTACGCTTAAATGGTCAAACTTGGTCTAATACTAATTAATTTGGTACAAAAATGCGCGTTTAGCTGATTTATGCTAAAATTGTCAACATTTGGAATAATTAAACCTAATTTAGTAAGAAAATGTGTGCACAGCCCGGAAACAAATTGCCTTTTTATGCTTAAATTGTGTATTTTTCTTATTTTAACTAATTTTTTTTTTTTAGGGGGGGGGGGGAGATTTTTTTCTGGGGGTGGGGTAAATCAGACCACTGATTTTCTGAACACTCTAAAATTAAAACTGCAACATACTGTAAATCTGGCCGCTACACCCCGGGCCGCTACATCGTATCGGTGACTTTACTGAAGTAGGTGACGGTCGATTTGACTAACCGTCGAGTTATTATCGAGTTACCACAAGTTGACCTGTACTTGCAACATCTGACCTCTTAAAAATCATGAAATGTGATTCGCGCTATTGCGAAAACTAATCAGAAAACAACAATTTCACATCAAGATAAAAGAGAGGAAGTAGATTAACAATACAATGGCTTCGGCTAGTAAAAAGGAGTCGACAAATAAACTGCTGCGTTCCTTGTTATTGGCAGAAAAAACAGGTTTTCCGATTGAAAAATTATCTGGTAAGAACTTTGCTGTTGCGAGTGTTTACTTTTTTTGGCATGTGGTTGATTGTACAAAATATATCAGGTGTATATACATTAATAGAACTAGACATGCTACATGGACAGAAGCAAGCATAAGGTCGCCCCAGTCATCCGGGTATTTTTGTAATTTGCCGTTGACATATTTTAACACATGATCAGTATTTAGTGTTGACGCTCTACAGACTACACTACAGTCTACAATACATGCTCTACCGTCATCACTCATGACCGTCACTTCAGTTCAGGACCTAACCAAAACTGGCAAAAGCATGTCATAATGTGTCCGTACGCTGTACGGACCGACCGTGTAAACAAACAAACAAACCATACACAAGATCGTTCCTAATGGACGTAGTGTGAGGCCGTGTAAAGAGACTGTTGTTTACATCAGCAAACGGCAAGTGACGTCACTCCGGGCCGACCTAACATGCCTAGCCCTAGGCTAAAATAGCCTGCCCTATCTTCTTTATACCCATACAATTGCATAAGGTTTATCGCAAATAGAAAAAAATAGAAAAAAAACCCATTGATTATCCTATTCTGTTGCATTGTGGGTTCGCAAATGGAGCAGATTTGCGTGAGGATGGTCAAGCGTGAGGATGGTCAAGCTGTATGTAATTAAAGTATGGGGTGTTCATGTTATCTCATTGTAATGTCACAGCTTTCTCAGAGAACCAATTGAGATTTGCTTAAACTTTCTTTTATAGCTGATTGAGACATTTTGTTATACATGGTCACGGTGAATCAACAAAAATTGTGATAAATGCCAAGAATTGAAACGGTCATTTGACCTTGTTATGTGCATTGAACCATAAGATAGTTGTTGTTTGTATAAAGCGTATTCAATCTAATGTAATATTATTATGTTGCTATGATTTTTATGGTATGTTATACATCGATAGGATTTCCCCCAACCTTATGAGGACGCCACCCCTGGTTGTTATACTTTATCCTATTCACAGCATAGGGTATTCCCAAACAATAAACTTGTAATTAAACGGACGCTGCACATGTACAAAGTGAATTGGAAACAGCAGCGTCTTAGCGTTTTACGTAACAAATCTGCAGAGACTGATCAACACACGTGATATTTTGTTGTTTACCACTATTTTCTTGAGTGGCGCATCTCTTATAAATTTCAATATTTTTAACAGAAGAAAAACCCAGATAAAAACCCTGATGTCTGTGCATTAATCACGAAAGAGTACATAGGATATGCACCAAGCCCACAGTTGCAAAATAATTTAAAATCTATGTAATCTACAAAGGTAGGAATCATCGATAAAATCATGTTACTATACACTATGTTATCTGGACTTCCATACAGTACAAGTCGGCCTATAGATAGTGTGTAGCCTACATGTACATGTACCTTTCTATTTCTATCGAGCACCGCAAGTATAATAATGGATATGGATATAGTTCATTGGAACATAGTATTATTTATGTAGGGGTGTTTTTACATCCCACACACGGTTTGGTTCCCAAGACAAAATCCAGAAAAAAACCCGATCAAAGTTCAAGTCAAAAATCGCAAAAAGCTTGTCAAAGCTTGTAATTTGGCTTCTGAAAAATAACAAAAATCCAAAAATAACAAATAGTAAGGGCCGCCCTCACTGATTTAAAAAAAAGTCCGGACGAGAAACACATTATTTTTGTTACAATTACATGGCCAACTCATATTAAAAATATCAGGCATGATCTAAAGGGGAACTTATTTTTGTTGAACTGTGTATAAAACAATCCAAGTATCAACAAGCCTGAAAAGGTATATGTAAAATTGGAATGATTGATGAAAGATATAACGTACCACTGTAATAGAGCTATACAGTCCTCAAGTATATCCTCCCGATAATAGTAACTAATAAATATGGTTCAAACGTAAAGCATTAAATTACAATAAATCTGGAATAATTCATCCTCTTCAATTAGAGAATTTGTTAACGAAGATCAGTTAACAACAAGAACGCTACACCAAGATGAATGAAACAAAGTGCAGTTTTCACTTGGATCTTGAACACGCAGGATAGTGTGACAAGTGGTACGTGTTTGGGCTGTTTGAGCTGTCGCTACCAGTTAAAGAAGGTGAACGGGGAGCAAGTTACCTTAAAGGGACACTAAGAGATGTGTTGGAGGCAGCGCCCTCAATTATGATAAAAACTGAGATTAGTTTATTTTTATAATTGTATTACATGTATGAACTTACACCTATAAGGATTAAGAAAAATCAGCTCTTTTTGAACAAGAAAACGTCGATTCAAAAAATGCTTATCCCGCGGGACCAGCATTTTACGTCCGACAGTATCCCCGTGCAGTACGCGTGATACATAACGCGAACCATATTTGCATAGAGGGCGTTTTTCAATAAATAGCGATGATATTGTTTAAATCTAGTTTTGCTGTGTTTTTTGTTAGTAGAAACAACAATAATGGCGATTTTTAATGTTCATCTTGAATTCTGAAGTAAATTTTTAAACATTTAAACTTTTCAACACCACTTAATGTCCCTTTAAACTGCCGGTACATATCTGTCTATTTCTACACCAAGGTTGCATGCATACAGGTACTGGTAGCTGAGTAAATGTATACCATGATGCCAGGCATATGAAAATAGCTGTGTATAAATTCATGTTTTGTTTCATTATATTTCAGCCGAGTATCGAGGCCTTGTGGGTGAGCATATACCTTATAGGGCATTTGGATTCAACAGTCTAGAGCAATACCTAAGATCTATACCGGAAGTTGTATCCTTACGAAGGTAGGTTGAAATGTCATCATTCAATGTAAAAAGATTGAATTTGACATCAGAATAAAGAAATCTTTATTTATGAAAATGATGAATATTTTAAAGCAAAGGCTGCAAAGTACACTTGAAGTCGTGTCTTATCCTCACCTTTTATAACAAAAATTGAAGTCTTCTCTTGGGTCCAAGGGCTTAGGCAGCCAGCCGTGTAAGTGTTTACACACCCACTTTTGTAAATTCACAGTTTTTACACACCCAGTTTTTGTCCACATGGCCTATACTTTGTACACAAATCCTTAAATGTACACACCCGGTTTTTTGAATTCATACACATTTAAATTACATCTTCAAATCCTGCCTAAGACCTTGCTGGGGTCTACACTACTCTCAATGGATCACATGTCCTTTGATCAGTGTCCAATAATGAGTGGGTGGGTGCACTATGACAGCTCATTTTGCATGCTCAAAAACTGACAACATTTTTGTTACCAATCTGAGTGGGGAAGGACAAGATTTGAATTAAGCAGGAGCTGGAAGTTTTTTATCCCTGGTTGCCAAGTTTTAGCTCCTGGTATTTTTTCAAATTACATAGCAAAATATTGGACCAGGTGTTACTTTTGTCAACAAAGTTACAAACAAAGTAGCTCCTGGTTCATGTATGCTTATTTGAGGCTTGCAGAGGGAGGTAGAGCCTATGTAAATGTGCACTGCAGATGTACATCTGATTGTTTTGGGATGTAGTTTATACTTGTGTACTTTCATGCAAGATAAACCTGTCAATCATCCATTGAAAGACTTGGGTCAAAATCTCGCAAAAATAGTATTTTTGGAGGTAAGCTTTATTCCTCACTGTGTAAATCTATGGGTCGTTCTTTAAAAGGCATGCAGTGGTAGGTTATACTAAAGGACTCTCATTTTTTTTTATCAATCAGTCATAAATACTGCATCAGTATTCAAAATCTTAAATTAAGGTAGAGATCACCAAATCTTGTTTAATTTTGTAATTTTGCAATTTTTTGATACTTCCAGAAACGGTGATGGCTCTTTCCAATGCTTCGGTATGGCAGACGAGAGCACACAGCATATTAAGAGTCTGGTTAGCAGACAAAAAACCTCTAAGAAAAGGGCTAAACCCAGATATGGTGGGCGACCCAAACCAATGCAATTCAGATCGAGACAGAGACCAGTGCGTGTAAGTAAACAATCATTTACTGTATACAAATTAAAACAATTTTTAATTAGAACAGGGCAGGCTGTACTGACATTGGGTCCCATTTTGCAAAAAACATATACAACAAAATGGTATTAAGCTCAAATGCATAATTTTGCTATACACACACATCATGACTCATGACATTTACTTTTTGATGAGAACAGTGAACCACACCCATGTGTCACGTTTTCAATACGTTATAATGTTCTTTATATAAATTATATTTTGTATTAGTATTCAAATTTTGGGTTGAGATGCAAGCATATTAAAAAACCACCTCTTTCCCATGTCACTCTGTGAGGTCACGAAGTGATAATATCATGCAGTGAAAATTCCACATTACTGATAGTGATATTATCACTCACTTATTGACAGTGACAATGTTATTCTATATTGACAATTGTTACTATGTAATTTGTAGTGACAATGTGAATAAGTAATGACAGTGTCACTCGGCAGTGCCAGTTTCACCCAGTCACATGGTGACCACTGACCATGAAAGGTAAGTTAACGCTTTCCGCGCGGCAGGCGTCTGCAGACGACATTCCAAAAGTTCACAACATGTTTGAAAATGTCAAAATTATTGAATTTCATTAACATATTTAGAATCACCATGAGAAATGCATTGAAATAAGTACAAACATGTCTAGTATTGGTTCAGTGATCCTTGAGATAGACCTTGAAAGTTGGGAAAGGTTTCTAAAAAATCTGTTTTGTATAATGGTAAAACCAATAGCCACGTGGAAAGTGTTAAAGTGGGAGGGGAAGGCTAGGAAAGTCAAAGAAGATCACGGCAAACTTGTTAAAAATGGCAAAATACTTTTTAATACAATCTATGTTTTCATGTTTGTACCATGTTTGTACCATGGTTTAGAGTTGATTCCAATGTATAATTTCATATTTAACCTTTTTTTCTTGACACTATTTGTTTGCTAGGGTCCACCAGCTTTCCGAGCACCTCCATCCCGGCCAGCAGCATTCCCACGTCCAACAGTAAGAAGAGGACCTGCAAATACTGGATGGGGTAATAAGCCATCGGGTAAGCTGGTTTGTTTTAGCTACACGATGTGTATATGTTCTTGAATAGAGCTAGAAGTAGTCTTGACACTCTGTCTGACTGTTTTCTTTTATCTACATGATAGTTATTTTAGCACAACTCAATACTTAAACACTGGCCCAGCACCATTTAGCAACAATTGCAGCCCTCTCTCATATTGCAGTAATTTGTTGTTGGTTTGGTGGTTGGTTGAGGTAAGCAGCATGTTCTCTGTTGAAAATTGCAGAGGTGTAACTGCATGGGACTTTATACAAACTGTAATGGTCTAACTCCATTAGGCACAACTGCTATCTCTATGGGTGTAGTTTCACAGATAATCCATTTTTCAGTCAGAATTGGCTGGAAATGTGTGCTTACACTGCCCTCAGCCAGTTGAATCCGGTAAGCTGGTTCAATTTGTAGGTTTCATACTAACTCGCCCCGCAATGAAAATTGTGGTTACACCACTGGTAATATACTATGTTCACGGACAATGACACTGATTGATCAGTGAACAGGGGTCAGTTAAATGATGGGAGTATGAGTTAAAATATATTTTTAAATTTGGTTAAATATTATTTCATTGGAGGATTCAACTAGACGTCTTAATAATGTGACCCAGCATGAGTAAACACAATACGGCAGCAGCAAAATTGATTTACGAACGTTGGATGTGGTCATAATAAGTCAAATTCATAAAAAGTCTTATTTCTGATCTTTGATACATTTTGTATCTAGCCAAAGACTCAAATTCATGAAAATGAAAGAGTTAAACTACATTTTAAGGTATTTAATTTTCATACGTAATTGATTTATTATTGATATTTGTCCGTAACTCATTCATAGTTCACTCATTGTGCCCCACTTTAGGTCACAAATGATGTGAATATGAATTTTAATCTATTTATATTTTTCTTTAATATTATATTGTAGGATTCAACCAGGCATCTTCAAACCAAGTACGCCCTTCATCATCATCTTCTTTTTCGTCATCATCTTCGTCAAATTTCAAGAACACAGCTGGATTCAGAGGGCCAGAATCGACACAGAGAACATCAAAACCCCCATCACAACCTCAACAGCATACACAAAGTTTCTCCAACAAAAACAGCAAAGCAAATACTAGCAATACTAATAAACCACCAGCTTTGGGGAAGTGGACTAGTATAGAACCTTCCACCAAAGACACTAGAAACACTGCTGCACCATCGCAATCTACAAATGAACCGCGGCCACCTACAAATGAACCGCGACCACGCATTGCCTCGACGCCAGCGGGGAAGTCTGACCCTGGCCCAAAGGGACAGTCTGACCCTGGCCCAAAGGGACAGTCTGCGTTTGTGTCGGTGGTAGATAAAAAAAGGTCTAGCTCAACGTCAGGGTCCGAACAGAGACAAACATCCGCACCACCAAGGGTTCTAGCACCGAGGTTCTTGAAACAAATGCAGAAGGAGTTGGAAGATCAGAAAAATAGAGATTTAAGGAAGGAAAACCAAAGAAAAGCACAGGCACAGCAACAATTATTGGTGCGTATTTCACTCAATTTGTGTTATAATTGCTGCCCGCCGCTCTCACACTATTGTATTGTTGAAACTATGGTAGCTACATATTTTTTCAATTTCATTTTTGGGAATCTATACAGACTACCAAGTTTAATTAATACATGTATGTGATAGTGGTCTAGTTTTGATATATTGCTAGGTACCCCTTAAATATTGGCGCAAACCTAAATTTGAATTTGGTGCCAAAAGAAAAAATATAGATAAACTGCTCTAAAAAAGTTCGGAAATTTGTTTTCAGTCATTTTATCAAATATTTGGGAAATGTATTCATATTGTGTTTCATACCAATGATAAGCTGATGTTTTCTTCTTTAATAATAACTCATTCATAGCAATCCTTTGTTTCAGCGCTTAGTCATCTGCTTGTGAATGTGGAGGGGTCTCATTCAAAATGTGCCAAATTCACGCCTATTTTGTGCTCAAAAGAACAACTCTTCAATCAAGTGTTACATTGACGGCTACACTGTGAAACGCTGTTTAAAACCTTTAAACATTTGGCGTTGTTCAAGTACCCTGCTTAGGTGAATGTTTAAATGCGCAAAACTTGTTTCAGCAGGGTACTTGAAGAACACCCATTGTTAGGTCGTCCGTAGGAAGAGATCTTATGGCAGCATCCTTCGTGTGTAGTCTGTCTGTGTGTCTCTGTGTGTGTGTCAACAATTTGGTATACACTTTTTGTTTTGTCCATTTCTTTTTCATACAATGTCCAATTGCAATCAAACTTCGGTCATAGATGCAACATGGGAACCTTCATATGTTAATGAGGTCAAAGGTCACATACCAAGGTCAAAGGTCATCCGAGGTCAAGATGTATATGTAAAAGTGGCTGCATATGTAAAATTGATTACATTTGTCCATTTCTTTTCCATACAACGACCAATTGTAACCAAACTTTGGTCATAGATACAACATGGAAACCTTCATATGTTAATGAGGTCAAAGGTCACATACCAAGGTCAAAGGTCATCTGAGGTCAAGATGTAAATGTAGAAATGGCTGCATATGTAAAATTGATTACATTTTCCCATTTCTTTTCCATACAATGTCCAATTGCAATCAAACTTCGGTCATAGATGCAACATGGGAACCTTCATATGTTAATGAGGTCAAAGGTCACATACCAAGGTCAAAGGTCATCCGAGGTCAAGATGTATATGTAAAAGTGGCTGCATATGTAAAATTGATTACATTTGTCCATTTCTTTTCCATACAATGACCAATTGCAACCAAACTTCAGTCATAGATACAACATGGAAACCCGCATATGTTAATGAGGTCAAAGGTCTCATAGAAAGGTCAAAGGTCATCTGAGGTCAAGATGTAAAATTTAGTACACTTTTTTGTTGTCTCTTGTTCATTTTTCCATACAATGACCAATTGCAACCAAACTTGGGTCACGGATGCAACATAGAAACATTCATATGTTAATTAGGTCAAAGGTCACATACCAAGGTCAAAGGTCATATGAGGTCAAGATGTAAAATTAGCTGCATATGTAAAATTAATTACATTTAAACAGGTGAAGTACAATTGCAACCAAACTCCAGGATGTTTATTTTATTTTTTATATCCTGGATCCGCTAGTGGTCTAACCTCTTTCTTTCTAGATGCCTGTGGTTTGAGATCCACCTTGTTTTTAATCTACCCATATAAACGGACGACCTATTTGGGACCGCTGTCCCTATTTTTTAAAACTGTTAAACAACATTTTTGCTCTTTTGTAGAGAGATGCTCTATTGACTTTTGAGGACAAATAGTGATACTTTTGGCGTTCAGATTGACACCTCCCCATATTCTCAAGCACGTGGCTGAGCTCTGAAATAATTAATTGATATGCAAGACAATTTGAACATGTCCCAGTGTGCAACCTTGTGCTTGAGAATATGGGGAGGTCTCGATCTGAATGTGCCAAAATCATCGCTATTTTGTTCACAAATGTCAAAAGAGCATCTGCAACACACAAAAATGTTGTTTAACAGTTTTAAACAATAGGGTTTTTCAATTATCCTACCATCGAGACGATTCTCGTGTTCCTATTGGATAAGCGCCTGGATTTAGTGACTAAATATATTCCGTATCCGACCCCCCATATCCCGTATCCGGTCAGTAAGGAACTGCGAATGCGTTGTAGTAGGATTGCTACGCCGGCGCAAGACGAACGTCATGATTGCATCTGAACTTGCTCGGGTTTTAGGTGACTTACAGAATCATTTGTTCTTGTTTTGTTTTAATAGTGTTTTAGTAGGATAAAATCGTTATTAGGTGATGTTGGGTCGGATACGGATTATATCTAGTCTCGGAGTCTGTATCGGGACTCACTCGGGCTGCGCCCTCATCCCGATACAGAATCCTCGACTAGATATAATCCGTATCCGACCCAACCTCACCTAATAACTAATAGTACCCTGCTGAAACAAGTTTTGTGTATTTAAGGCCAAACAAAGAAGGTCTGTCTCAGAAACATTGTGCAAAAAAGCTATAAAGTGCTGTGCGATTTTTTATTTTTTTATTTTTTTAAATAGGCTATGAGGTATGCGATTTTTTTGTTGTTGATTTTTTTGTTGTTGCTTATCCAAGCTTACGGAGGACTTTTTTAAACTTTTTTAAAAAAAATCTAAAACCTCCCCCCCCCCAAAAAAAAAAGTTTTTAGCCCCATAGTAGAGTCATAATCTTGGATTCCGTTACCATTTTCTTCCTACCTTGGTTTCTTTGTGAATTTGTCAACTAGAACCATTTTAAAAGAAAATGAGCTCCCATGCATTTCTCAAAAGTGACGGGAATGTTCTTTATAGCGCAAATTCCAAAATGGCCGCCATACAGGGGTCCGAAAATTCAAATCGCTTTAATTAAGCTAAGAAGCCTACCAAATTGTTCGCCTGAGCACAAGGATTCCGAAAACGTATAGTTTACCCTACTTCCGATGTATGGATATGGGGTCAAACGTAAAAAGGTTGTTGACCTTTGCATATGGGGTCAAAATTTAAACTTGCTCCGATTTTGAAAAACAATATTGAGTACAATTTGACGTATTGATTTTGAAAGACCATTGATGATATTTCTGATATAAAAACAAACAAAAACAGAAATGAATGAATGAAATGAAAAATGGATGAAAAATGGTTAACACTTTTTACATAAATACTGCACTAATAGCTTGCATCATTGACCCATAAACATTTAGTGGACTTGAACTAGTTTAACCATTTGAAGTGCATTCACACACATTTTTAGCCCTAATTTGAATTGTACTGCTTATTAATGTAATAAGTTGTTATTTTTTTCTTTATTTTGAACACTGGTAATCTGGCCTCATATTTATAATGACCACAATCAACCCTACTATGGTATTCAAAATCATTCAGCCAGCAGCACCTGTTGCAACACCCCGGGTATATGGTCTGCAAAAATTTAGCCTGGGCACACCACAAGCGCTGGTTGACTGACCTGCTTGCCTGCCACCTCGGTGACCCAGGTTCAATCCCAGGGATTAGCAGACCTAAGTTCTTTTGCCTTCGCTTTTACCCCTCCCCCTGTTCTTACATGTAGGTCCATCACAACTGAAACACTGAGGGAGTTAGGGTTAATAGCCTGCTTTTTTTTAATCATTGACATAATCAATTTGCAGTGATTTATTAACCATAACTTGTTCATATATCACAAGCCGATGATTGAAGTGGAACAACCTCACTTGCACCTCATAATACTTGTATCATCCTTCTCCTAGCATGCTTATATTTGTTAACTGTCCCACACTCTGTGTCTCGTATCTCAATCATATATGGGACGGCATATGGAGCTTAGTTTTGGGATAGGGAGGGGAGATCATGTATTTTGGATAAACAGCCTGCCATTTCAAGTATAGGTTATACTAATTCTGAGGAAATTCATTAGTTTAATGATAAAGGATTCTGATTCCTTACTGTGTTGCAATTCTATTGCAGCTTATCCAAAACACATGGGATCTCTCTATACCCTCCATTTCAATCATTCACTTGGTGGGGCATGTAAGGGTGTGGGTGGGTTTATGCATATATTTGTGTTAAAATTCTCATTGAAAACAGGTAGTCAAAAGAGTTTGATTTTCGATTTCATGTCAGTTATTTAGGCCTAAAAAAAAGAGTTTGATTGGCCTAACCTGACCGACCCTAAATACATCGCCGATCCTGATTTTTTAAAATGATTTTGAGGGAGGGGAAAAAAATATATAAAAAATTGAACAAAGTATTTAAGTTTCAGACTGTTTGCTTTCATTGTTGGCTATTTTTAAGTACCCAAATCAGGTATTTTAAAAACATTTTAAAACAAATCTTGACCGACCTACCATATTTGTGTTTGTCATGTTATTGTTAGGCCAATCAAACCATTTTTTAGGCCTTAGCATCATAACGCATAAAATATTGATACACAATAAAGGAAAAACATTTAAACCCCAGATCTGTTCTCCATTAGGTGGATAAGGCCCCTTGCAATTAAATGTGAGTTTACTGTTGCGTTATTGAAAACCAGGACGAGGTGACTATTTAATATTAATATTGTAATATTTTGGGGTGAAGTCACCTGATTTAATATTGTCGGCGTTGTTAACTATTATCCAAGATACGAATACAATTCAAATGCTGTTAGTTATGTCCTACCACCACCTACTGCCTTGGCTTTGCATTTTGTTTATAAAGGAATCTATTCATATTTGCATCCCTATTTTGAATATGAATATTATATTCGATGTTTGTAAAACAAAATTCGTTACGCTAGCTCGAAGAATTTTAAAGATGATCGTAAACAAACCTGAAATATTACCCAGAATGCACTAGAAAAACTCCAAAGAAGTTCGGCGGTTCGGCTTTGCGGACGCTAGGAAAAAAACTAAAAATAACTCGGCAATGTTTTGATGTGACGTCATGCGCAGAAGCGATTGCGCGGTAATCAATTGCCGTGCCTACGAATATGCTTCAAATGCACACATTTCAATACAAAGCGACAATTGCAAGTTTCGTGCAGAGTTTTTTACATCACAGAAATGTTTTCCCAACCCGGAAGTATTGAAATGCGGCTCATCGGCTAATTTTATCGCCGGAAAAGTGTTAAAAAGCTTATGAAAAAGCTTTAAACAATGAAATAATTAAATATTTTTAAAATATTACATATATCACGCGGGTGACTTTTGGACGCGCGCGGGCAACAGTAAACTCACATTTAATTGCAAGGGGCCTAATGGGAAAAATATACTGAGCACAACACAATCATTTTAAAACATTAATATAGATAGTCATTAAAAGTAAGTCTACAAGGATTGGGGGGATATATAACCACGGCTACCAATTTCGAGGGCGACCAACTCACACTCAAAATCATTGTTTCATTTTTTCATTGTTCTATAGCGACTCCACAAATATGGAATATAAATTGAATAGCTCTATGAACATCACCTCAAGTTGTCTGATATTCTATTGATTCCCACTTAATATTGTGTGTGTAACTCGATAGGTGTTTATCCCAATGTGAATGAAAGAAGAAATGTCGGCACTGCAGCATAAATGCTTTTCCTATGACTAACATATAAAAACATGACACAGAGTTTTGAATTGGATTGATATATAGTCTATTTATCTATCACAGTGACGTAACTGCATCATTAACTATAGTCTGATTAATAACTGAACGAACAACTTTGGTATAGCGTTCTGCGTAAACAATTTCAAGCAACATGTTCTGCTTATGCTGCATTAATTCGTAAACACTTGCGCCGTATGCTATGCTGCTTAAAGAATGAAAGTATGCACCAAACTCTGCGCTAGCGCTAGTGATACTTCAAAAATGTATCTCGTATGCGTATACGCTAGTGGGAACTTGTTCGTTCAATAATCAATTAGACTATAATTGCAGCACATAAACATGTGCAACTACTCGAGGCGCTATCATACGTACACACACGCATACAAAGTGGATGACACATACGCATGCGTAAATACGGTGCCTTCAAAGTTACGTCACTGTCCAGAGGAAGAGAAATAGAGTATAGTGTGCCGTACTCACTTTCAGTGTACTATTTTTCATTAACATTCTCACCACTATTAGGAACACAACAATAACCAAGAACTACGCATCACTGTTGCAAATGAAAAGGTATACTATTCCTCAATGTTTTGCATGGTCCTTTTATCCAATGTGTATTGTCATAAATTGAGATAATGTTGGTACGTCAGAGTGGTATATGGATCACATTTATAACCAAATATTCAGTGAGGAAAAACAGGGAGAGTATACATGTTAGTGGTTAGTCACCTTATCACGCACCACTGAGGTCCCAGGTTCGATCCCACCAGGATCTTAATGTAGAATAAACATTTGGAATAGACAGGTGCAGAGAGTGTGTACATAAGAAATTACACTTGGCATTGTTGAGCTTTATTTACCCTATTCCATTCTCATATTAAAAAAGCTCTGAATTATAACAAGTAGCATATCATATAATGATATGATTGTAAGAATAATAGGTTCTTGTTTTTATTCTTATTTATATATTTCCATAAAAATATTCTACATTTAGGGTATTTAAATTTTGGTGAGACAGTTGAAACTTAGTGTTCTAACATTTCATTCACGCACTGCTATTGCTCTTTAACTAAACAATGACTGTTTTGCCGTTGCTTGTTTAAATTGATTATGGCTTTCATTTGGTTTGGGGAAATATGTACACAAAGGTAAAAGAAAGAAAAAAATCATAATACTACATCATTTGAATTTTGCATCAATTGTAGGAATTGAAAATGCATCAGTGATAAGGTTACCTACTTGTCATGGGAATTTATTGTACAATAGTTAGTCATGCGCAGAAAGGTTTTTGTATTTCAGAATATCATGGAACGTCAACAATTAGAAATTAAGATTTATAAATGATTGGGACAATATGCTTTGTAATTTACAATACTTTTAAGAAATCATTCATTATTCAATATATACATTAGACGTTTGCTATCAATCATTCAGGATGAAAGTAAAAAGAGGTGAAGATAAATTTGGCTGATATTTTATGATATGATTTTCATGGACTCTGTAGATTTGTGTGTATATATGTGATGTGATCTGTAAAAACCTGTCGGATGTTTTTTAAAAAAAAATTTAAGTCACTTTTCTCACTAACCTTATAATGTTATTCTATTGAAATAAATATGTATCTTTTTGGCCTGTTTTCATGATTTCTTGTTTTGTAGCTTTTTATGACATCACAATCATCATTCACTCATAACTTTTTTTGTAGTGATCGTAGAAAAATGATCGAAACAGTTCTGTAATCAGCACAGTTTCAGCTTTCTTATGATATAAATATCTCCAATATGAAAAATCCCACCATGTGGCGGGTTTTCACAGATCGCATCACACTTATATATATGAGTGCATCATTAGTTTTCGAATACATTTACTTACATACCTTTTATTTAACTTGCATCGTCACTATGCGGAATTCATCAATTCAATTTCATTCACAAAATTAGATATCGATCATTCATGTCCTCATGTGTTGCTTCATTCCAGTATCCAGTCATAGCTGCTTCATTGATCAATCATAGCTGCTTCATTGATCAATCATAGCTGCTTCATTGATCAATCATAGCTGCTTCATTGATCAATCATAGCTGCTTCATTGATCAATCATAGCTGCTTCATTGATCAATCATAGCTGCTTCATTGATCAATCATAGCTGCTTCATTGATCAATCATAGCTGCTTCATTGATCAATCATAGCTGCTTCATTGATCAATCATAGCTGCTTCATTGATCAATCATAGCTGCTTCATTGATCAATCATAGCTGCTTCATTGATCAATTATAGCTGCTTCATTGATCAATCATAGCTGCTTCATTGATCAATCATAGCTGCTTCATTGATCAATCATAGCTGCTTCATTGATCAATCATAGCTGCTTCATTGATCAATCATAGCTGCTTCATTGATCAATCATAGCTGCTTCATTGATCAATCATAGCTGCTTCATTGATCAATTATAGCTGCTTCATTGATCAATCATAGCTGCTTCATTGATCAATTATAGCTGCTTCATTGATCAATCATAGCTGCTTCATTGATCAATCATAGCTGCTTCATTGATCAATCATAGCTGCTTCATTGATCAATCATAGCTGCTTCATTGATCAATCATAGCTGTTTCATTGAACAATCGTAGCTGCTTCATTGATCAATCATAGCTGCTTCATTGATCAATTATAGCTGCTTCATTGATCAATCATAGCTGCTTCATTGATCAATCATAGCTGCTTCACTGATCAATCCTAGCTGCTTCATTGATCAATCATAGCTGCTTCATTGATAAATTATAGCTTCATAATAAATCAATCATAGCTCAGATTAAAAATGCATGAGTTGATATTACTGCCTCGATTAAAGAAAATGGCTTTTTGGTAAGCTTAACTAGTATATGATTGTTTTTCAGGTAAATAATAATGCTGTAGAAGACCAGGAGAATTACTCCAGTAAAGAGGAGTGGCCTAAAAGGAAGGTGGAACAGACAGCCTCGGGTAAGACCAGTATACCAATCATTAAGGAAATAGCTCCCCTATGCTTAAATGGTAGTGAGCTTTTAATGAGCCCTTGATAAGCCCTTGATAAAACCATGCTTTACATTATGGTGTGCCACAGGGGTCAATTGCAGGTCCACCGATTTTCACAGCATATGCGCAACCCGTCGCTGACATTATCAGACGTTTTAACATAGGCTATCACACTTATGCTGATGATACGCAGTTGTATAAGAGTTTTAATCCGAAGTCAGAGGAAGATACAGCTGCTGCTAAGCTTAACATGACCAATTGCATTGTGAAGATACGATCATGGATGCGTGCAAACAAATTAAAGCTAAATGATTCTAAAACAGAACTGTTCGTGATTGTTTCACCTTGGCTTGCAAATGCTGTATCTTAACTCGATCTTCACTTGAATATCGATGGCTCTGTGATTGCCCCATCAAAGACTGTTAAAAACCTTGGCATCGTTTTTGACAGTAGTCTTTCAATGAAAGATCATGTTAGCACATTATGTAGAACTATTAATTTTCATTTTAGAAACTTGTGGAGAATCCGTCGTTTTATTGATAAATCCACTTGTGCACATGCAGTGAGATCTTTGATTCTTTCCCGGTTGGACTATGGCAACTCATTGCTCGGCGGTTTGTCTGCGACCGAGTCTAAGCGTTTACAGAGACTGCAAAATCGCGCTGCGCGTCTTGTTTACCATGTCGGCAGACGAACTAGCGCGAAACCATTGCTCCAGGAATTGCATTGGTTGCCTATCCAGCAGAGGATTGAATTCAAGATCTTGGTGCGCGTATACAATTGTATGAATGGTTCGTCACCAACTTATTTACAGGCTTTACTAAACGTTTATAACTCAGGCCGTCAAGGGCTTAGGTCATCTCAGGATCCTACACGTCTTGCCATCCCCAAAACTAAAAGATCATTTGGGGATAAATCATTTTCTGCTTAAGGACCAAGAATGTGGAATGACCTACCCAGTTCTGTGCGTGCCGCCCCAAATGTCAAACGTTTTAAAAAGCTTTTAAAAACTCATCTGTTCCCTGTTGAATAATTCAGCCTTATTTTAATTTAATTTTGTACACAATTATTGTATATATATAGTGGTCTTTTAGTGGTTTTTATCACTTTTTAAATGCTTCTTTTATATGATGTTTACATTGTACAGCACATTGGTCTTTTTTGGAAATGCGCTATAAATTCTTATAATAATAATAATAATTATAATAATAATAATGCCACCAATTGCATGGCTGCTCAAGATTATAATCTTTACCAAGATTATAATCTTTACCACTAGCAAGACACTGCAAATATTCTGAACGTCATGTCATGTGTTCACAATATATGAGAGAGTAGTTCCGGTTAAACTAGGGGTCAAATTATGTTGTTCTTTACTCCTAAGTGGTTTGAAGCCCATAACCAGAAACCCAATGAAAATAAACATGAACAGCAGGGAGGTGTGAACCAATATGTTGGCCATTTCATTTGGTGACTTCCCTATTATACCCGATTGTTGGTTTAATACCATGTAGGCAAAATATTTAGGTTTGTGTTTAGCTGCGACCGTACAAAAGTAAGCCTTTCTGGCAAGTTTATCAATTGGTTGAGGTGTGTGTCGCGCATAAACTATTCACATGCCAGCTGTGCTTGTCGCTGCTTGTATCGCATCGCTTTTCAGTTTGAATATAATGGTCCATGTTACTTGTTGAGTTAAACCCCTGAGCACTACCTGCCTATCTATCAGGGTTTCTGATTGGTTAATTACAGGATACACTCATTTGAATAACCAATTAAAATACTACTCTTAGAATATTTAAAGGTAGATGTTCCGATTTTCAACTTGAAGTTTTCTATTCTACATGAAAGGTCATCCTTAAAAAAGTCGTGTTCCAAAGTTTGAGTTGCATAGCTCTAATGGTTCTTATTTTAGACGCACAAGATGCTGTGAACTGTACCCATTGAGTAGTACACAAACTATATCGGTGGTTACCACCATTCGCGGTAATTCAACGTTATTTCATCAATTTCTCCGTAATTATACTGATTTAGGCCGTCAAATTTCAGTATGATGATGAGAAAAATACGAGCTTTCATATGATATGAAAATCTCCGTATGTGTGAAATATATCTGTGTTACGAAATTGTGATCGGGTCATCTACCTTTAACTCCAATCTTTACCAGGAATACAATTTTTCAAACAATGTTTGTGATTGGTGCAACAAATAATGTATCCATCTTTCTGACCAATCAGCAGGTAGTTCTCAAGCTTTTAATCCAATTCGCATATTATGTACTGAACAAACTGTAGCAATGCATCATCTTTTGCTGCCTTGCAGGTGATTGGCGTACTCCAGCGGTTACAGAACGAATCATCCAAAGTGTCCCTGTAAGCAACTCTGGGAAGACGAGATCGGATTCCCCTGTAAGTCATAGTTACAATAAGGAGCCTGCCAGGGCCACACCACCACCGATATCTCACTCACCCGTTACAGTGGCCCTTAGCACCGAGGATGAATCTCTATGTAAATGGTTTACAAAGGTAAGGAAATTGGGCGGAGATCATATTTAGTGACATTTGATGATTTATGGATCAATCTAATTTTCAAGCGAGCAGGGTGTTGTCTGCTATTTTTACGGGCATTTAATTTCACGAATCTGAACATTTTACTGTTACTTTCAATGCAAAATTGTCAGTTTCGAGGGTATTTCATTTCGCGAAGCCACACCCTAGCAAAAATTAAATCCCTCGCGAAATTAAGTGGTTTTACAGTATTTAAGACATGATAGTATGATGTTTTTATTAGTTGGTTTTTGAACAGCAATTTGTTTTATTTATGAATTTGATTAATTTGTGTATTTATTAAGTTATTTTATATTATTCTCTTAAATCTCTTATTTCAGGCATTAGATAATAAGAATTCCGGACTGTGGAGAAGCTGTCTGGACAAAGAGTTTAAAATTGTATTTAGTAAATCTTTGACGGACGGTGTGTTAGAGAAAATGGTCACATTAAAGATTATTACTATTGAAAAGTAAGTGTGAAATAATGATCATAGGAATACATGTGTTTTAGTGGCAAGATTATAGTAGGGTCATCTCGAGTGATCCTGTGACTGCAAGATTGAAGGTTACTTTCTCAGTGGATCTGTCTTCTAGGAAGATCATTAAAAAAAAATAGTGGGGGTGTCCCTTGCAAAAGTATGGGCTGAATCTGTGAGGGCCCAATCCAAAATGGTCTGAAATCCAAAGCTGCTGCAATACAAGGGGGGGGGGGGGATAAAAATAGCTTCAATTAAGCTGATAAGCATACCAAGTTGTTTGTCTAAGCACAAGGATACCAAAAATGTATAGTTTACCCCATTTGCGATGTTTCGTTACCAAGTTATAGATCAAAACATGAATAGGTCGGTGACCTTTGCATTTGGGGTCAAAATTTGAACTGGCTCCAATATTGACAAAAGGGACATCCCGTCTAAATTTGTTAGATGACGTTCCAAGAAGAAAAATCTACGGAGAAACGAACCTTGGCTCTTGTGGTCACATGATCACTCGAGATGACCCCACTATTATTTCTGTTCAAAGCAAACATGAACAATATTTATGGTAGAGATTTTGAGAGTTTAAAGGTGTATGTTCGGATCACTTTATTTTGGCTATGATTTTTTTTTCACATCAAGATATTTTGATATCAGAAGAATCCCCATATTTTTCTCATTGTGTCTGTATAATCTTAGGGACCAGAGAGGTTCCATTTAGAAATTATAGGCTAAAATGTGAATTACTACCAAAGGTAGTTAACCACCCATTATTTTGTGTACTACTCAATGGGCAAATTTCTTGTAACCTTGTGCTTCTAAAATAAGAACCATTGGCGTTATGCAACTCAAAATTTGGAATGTGACAATTTTAAGGATTAACCTTTCATGTAAAAAATATAAAACATCAAGTTGAAAATTGAGCTAGCAATCAGAACATCTACTTTAAACAGTGTTGCAGACAAATTTGGGTATTTGGAAGGACAACTGGAACTTGGAAGGGAAATGTTGCTTTCTTAAGGAGTATGCAAATTATTTACAAATGAACTTGTCTATATTTCTGTAATATTATATTTATCCACCTTAGAATTCAACATTTTTGGGGCTTGTTTCAGAGGGATAAAAGGCTAGATTGCCCTGATAACTTTTAGGCGACTACAAAACCTACCCGTTACTATGTGCAAAGGTTGGGTCCTCTCAGGTTGGGTCAATTGGTCAAGGTTTTTTCCTTTTTTTCCCCTTCAAAATGACTACTAACAATCCCAAAAATCTGTAAACATTTGGCCATTTTAGGTCAGTATTCATTTGCACATGAATTTGTTTACACATTTCTATAAAAAAAGGGGTCGGTTGGTCGGGCCCATAGATAGGGTTTCTTTTTGTTGTAGCCTTGCCTTCTACCATTTCCTGCCTAATAAATAGAAAAGCTCTGACAACCTTTTGCACATAGGCCTGCCCATCTATATAGGTTAGTCAGTTCCAAATTGGTGAGAAATATGCGGGTTTTTATCTCTCCGCGTGCAGAAGTAATCCAAGCAGGGTTCTAGCTATGGTGGGCGGCACTGGGCACTGACAATATCCGCCCAGCACTCTAAAAAAAAAAGTTTAAAAAAAGGTGTTTTTTTAATTTTTTTAAATTATTTTTTTAATTTTTTTAACTATTTGTGGATCCACTGCACTTCGTTCGCTACACTTTCACCGTTCGCCGTCAGTAAATTTACCCGGCACTGAAATGGTCCTGGCTAGAACCCTGAATCCAAGCGTATGTGAGGATTTGTGCGTGCATGCAATTTTGCCATGCGCAACATGTCATGCATATAATACACAAATGCGCTTGTTGCATTCATGCGCTCATGCATTCATTTTGGTTCTGTAAGAAGGCTCTCCAGACTCTTGTTTGATTAAACTGATTAAACCTTAGCCACCTTAGCAGCGGGACTGGTAGAAAACGCCATGACAATGGCAACAGCGGCTGCTATTACTCTACTCATGAATGCAATCAGACAGTTTGGCTAAGAAACAAAATTCTATTTGACAAAATAATCCCCTTGGTAAGATCATATTGTGTAAGTTGTGTCTAAAACTGATTGTGTTTTGATTATTATCATTTACAGGGTGTTCAACCAGGAAATAGTGTACCCGAATCTTAAAGTTGTAGTGAATGGAACGGGGTAAGTGAGGGAATAAACCAAAATATCAATTAAATAGGCTTAGATTGGTTTGAAACATGCATTGCAAGAAGATGAGATATATCGATACCCATGCACTAATGGTGATGCAAGTTATATACCACAAACCTTTATAGGGAAGTGGCACAATGCCACAAAACTGGAAAAGGAAGTGGCACAATGCCACAAATATGCCCTACACAACTGGACGACATCCTTGATTAATATAGGCCTTAAAGTATAACGAAACCATTTTTGTGATAGAAAATCTATGACATAATGATCCTTGTTGGTAGTTGTCATGACCCGGCACAGTGAATCAGTTATCAGTGTTGTAACTCTACAGGAGATGGATTGATTTTCAGGGCATTTTCAGGAAATCAGTTTTTTCATTGGTTATCAAAGGGAAAAGGTTCAAAAATATTTATTTTTCATGAAGTTGTTGGCATTTTCGAGAAATAAATTACAAGGCCAGTTACATCTCTGATTTATGTGCTACCATTTACCTTGATTTGTTTCGTTGTGGTTTTACAATGAACTTGTTTGAACTAGCTTTTTACTTATTGATATTAACAGAAATGGAAAATAGCGTAAATATTCTTTTTAGAAGAAGGGCTTTGCCATCACACATTTTAATAGGAAAATCTCTTGAAAAAAAAATCTTTTTTGCCATATTAATGTTATGTTCTCTTTATTTTCCTCGCATAGGTCACGGCATAACAGTAGCAGCAGCGGCACATCATCACCTATAGATCTGGGCATGGCAAACCTCTCACTCCAACAAAACACTGCAATATCTACCACAGACACTCCTACTACCCCTACGTCCCCCGCACCCACTAGTCCATCACCTGTAACGGTTACCCCTACGTCCCTGGTCCCCACTACCCCGTCCCCTATAACGGTTAGATCGCCATTACCAACCGGTGACAGCAGCGTACCAGATTATTCCCATTTGGCTGTTCCATTGCCGGAAGATGAGGTTTTGGAAGTGTATGTGTCGTACATCAAGAATCTTCAAGACTTTTATGTGCTTATTATTGATGAGGATTATTCAGTAAGTCATATTCATTATGCATGATGGGTAGGGATACCGTACACTCAAGTAATTCTTTGAATGGAGGTGCTACTGAAGAATAATAGTTATGCTGATAACATACTCGGGTCGTTTCGCGATCCGGGTTGCTCCTATGACAAGTTTTACGTCATAATTCAAATAAAATTCCTCTGATAGCGACCATCACAGCGACCTGCAACTACTTCCCGATACATCAATCAAAAGAGATCGCTTGACTGTTAACGACCAGTTGTGGCCAGTTGACTTCATTTCAACTCAAAAGATTGGTCGCTAATGACTTAAAGAACACCATATAATTTCAGCATCCAGCATATGGGCGGTGTGTTACATCTTGTCGTCTGCGCGACCAAAAAAGCATGAAATATGTGCGACTTCCAGCGATTTGTAGTAGATCGATGCGACCTATGGCGATAGGCGATTAACAGTCGCCATAGGTCGCATCGAACTAGCAGGTACTATGTGCTGCGCCCGGGGGTAGGGGGTGGGCACTCACATATTAAAGTTGTAATCATCCGTGTGAATCCACTCTCAAAAACTACCCTTAACAGGAATTCTAAAAGAAGGAAAAAGTGACCCTTAACAAGAATTATAGCTCGAAGAATCATACTCATAGCAAAGGATATGGGTCCTCCAGACAGAGTTTAGACTGGACAAACGTATATAAGTAATTGGGTGATTCAGTATTGTTAGTAAATTTGTCTATATAGGCCTAACCATTCAACTATTTTTACAAAGATGCCACATGACTAATGACCCAAGCAACCTTAGCACGGATTCAGGTTGAAAAAGACACCCTTATTCTCTGAAATTGGTGATTTTGATACCCTTAGCACGGGCCCACGCGGTCCATGTTGTGGTCGAAAAAAGCACCCTTATTCCGCAATTTCGTTCATGCGGATGATTATAACATTATACCTGACTGGCCCCTGGGAGTGCTGCGAGTGGCTAGTATGTAATAAGCATAAGTTTGAAGATGAAATTGAACCCATCAGGGCCAGAAAAAATGCTAATTTCCTAGGAGTGTATCTTTTACAAAGTCCCTTCAGGAAGATATATTCCCTTCAAATTCTTATGTATATCTTTATTTTCATTCCTAAATTTCCCTCCAAAGTCAAAATTTCCCTCCAAAGCAAAACATTTTCGCCAAAGTCCAAGTTTTCCGGGAACCATGTTTCCCATTTTCCCCAGCCATGGAACCCATATGGATGCTAGGAGCCAGATTATATCTGCTGTGGATGTTTTGGGGGAGGGAAGAAGGATTATTATTATTTCATTATTATTAAACAGCATTTATTGACCAAAAAGTGCCAAAAATGTGTTAAAAATGTGATTTTTGGCACTTTAAAAATGTTTAAGCCCCCCCCAAAAAAGGTGCTTCCTAGATAATTGACTTTAGATGATGTTGGTGAAATTTTGAAATTTTGAATCAAAAACTGATTTTGTTAGGTTGTCTGAAAATTGTTGGCGCCAAAAAAAAGTGATTTTTGGGCAAAAATGTAGAAATCACTTTTTTTTGGGAAATTTAATACCAAAAATGGATTCTCCGACTCATTTCATTTGAAAAATTGTATACTTTTATGTACGTTACATTATGAGTTTAAAAGTTGCCGTGCTTGATAAATTGTTGTATATTTAGGGTTGACACTTCCCTTAAATGGATCACATGGCAGATTATGGAAAATAAACCAATGGATTTACAAATATTTCTCAATTATATTTATTCATGTATCAATTTGACTTTTTTGGTATTGTGCTAAACTTATTCAGAACTTATTCAGAAAGTCATTAAAGAATCATGTTTTTGTGTTGTGTGTATCTTCCTTTTCCACATGAGTGGAGAGCTGATAAATGCATTACACATTGCATGAACTTATTCAATGTGGTGGCAAATTTACCTCCCTATCAAAAATGAATGTTGTCGCTACTGACGCTGGTGACATCACCACCACCCAACTGGGGATAATTGGTGTACATCATTCATGTTTTCGATTTCAACTACGAGTCCCATTGTTCTAATTCGCTAACTATTTATTTCTTAATTTCCCTCTTTCAGGATAAATTATTCACCTTAGAAGAAGAAATGGGTCACTATTACCGATATAGCAGGAGGAAATTGCAAGGTCCTCCTGCACCCGGCTGCATGTATGCGGCAGAACTGAACAAGGAATGGCTGAGAGTGATGGTAGACACCGTACAGGATGATCATGTTAGTTGTTTCCTTGTAGATCATGGGGATACGGAACGGGTTGAGAGTAGCAAATTGCAGCCGTTAGCGCCGCAGTTCTTACACGTCCCATTTCAGGTGAGTAGTAACTGATCATGATGGAAATAGTTACAGATAATGGGTAGAATTGATACGAAGTAGTAATTGCTTTTACAAGTCGAGCCATTTGAAGAAAAAAAATGATGAATACAAGTAAATGCTAGAACTCATAAAGGTGGATGTTAACCCAAAAAGCATGACATTTATCAAGCACTGTAACTTTTGAACTAGTAATGTGAAGTCTAATATTTTGACCAAAAAGTGCTAAAAAGCTAGAATATTTTTTTGTGGTCAAAACTCAAAAGATCAGCAATTTCACTTTTATATGGATTAAATAAATAATGACGCAATTTTATGGAGGCTATTCCTGAGACCAGCCCCCTTAACAAAAACCAATTAGTATTATTGGTAAAAATGATAGGATGATCAGTAATTGCTTACTGAAATGACAACTACTATTAAAATATATCGACCAGGCTACATATTTTTCTCTCTTCATGATATTGAAGAATGCTCATTTTTCAGGCGGAAATCCCCGGGCGAGATCTTCCCAGGCCACCCGTAGACGCACTGAATAATTGATTGTTTGTGAAATGATTACTTTATTGATTTGTTTTCTTTATAGGCCATCCCATGTAAATTAGAAGGTACAGAAGATGATCCAGAAAATACAGAGGCAGTGCAGAAGTTTTGTGAAGTCGGTTTAGGGCAAGTTCTGATTGCAGAAATATTATCAAAGTAAGTTGCTCCTATATAGATTAAGCTTATGTGATGTGATTTGACATACCTGGAAAGAAACCTTTGATAAACATTCCAGGCTGAGGTGCCAGGATTGCACCGCAAGTGTTTGTTCAGGACTAGAACTCTCACAATGCTTATGATTCCCTATATTTGCAAATATACATGCTTATGGAATGATAGTGGTCTTTTTGTTTTAATAACCAGTGTAATAGTCTTATGTTTAGGACAAGATACATAATCTGAGAGGTTTACATGATGATATGCTGCCTTGGTTTATTGCTTCAATCATAAGGGTAGAATTGCCAGTCATTACAATGGGTTCATGATCTAAAGGTTGTGGGTTCGAGTAAGGCACTTTACCGCAATTACTCCTCTCTACCCAGGTGTATTTAAATGGGTACTGGCATTCTTCAGTGCTGGGAAGGAAACAGATTCCCTGTGGAGGAGGTGTAGCGAGCCCCACACAACAACATTATAAAAAGGAGTAAGTCTGGCTCTATCGCTTTAAAAGGGAGATGGGCACTCCGCTCCTGGTATTACCTACAATAGGTTATTTAGGAAGGGGCGGACATACGGGAACTTTGAGTTATTTTTAGCAAATTTGCTTGGCAACCAGTGTTTCAGAAACAAAACATTCCATGCACGCACTCAACGCTGAGCGTTACGCACTTGATCCGCAGTAGGCGCAATGTGCGGTTGCCTTAATTGATTGATCTGCGCAAGTTGTTTTTGTTTTTGTTTTCACCGGCGTTTGATTTGTTTTCACCGGTGTGACGTAGGTCCGCCCCAACCTATAGGTGCCAAAATAAACCAAATGGCATTTAATGTTTGAATTTTATCAAATGCTCCCATGGCATACATATCAGATTTTAACAAATGATGAGTGTGCTCATATATTTATTTTGTTTATTTTCAGGGAGGAAGCCCAAGTAGAGATTATCCTGTATGAAGAGGAGGCTGTTGCTACGGTGAACGATTTATGTCTTTCATGTATTTAAACATGACAAAGAGCCATCACTCAGTCCTAGTCTCAGCTCTTAGACAATGGTCCTATGAAGCGTATGCTTATGCATACAGGGATTGAACTTTGTCCAGGACATTGATACTAGTGAAAGCAATAATATGTTGTTAAAGACCAATGTAATAGCACATGAAGCCTAGTGTTCGAAGTATCCTGGCCTATCGGTTTCTGTGTATGCAAATGGTTCCCAGAATATATCTCATTCCTTAAATGTACGATGGTGTCCATTAGGATGAGAGTATATAAGGCAAAAATTTAGCAGATATTAGTCTGAGTGCATGATGAATGTTGAATAGAATTCTGGATGTACAGGATGAAAAACAACATTATGCGTGAGATGAAATTGCTGCTGATGCCAAACACTGAGACGTTAGATGAGGTGAATCGTCATGGAAGTACCCATTTGAGGTTGGAGACATTAGATGACAACAATCTCTATGAAGATAATTTGCTATCAGGGCCTGAGTCTGATTTGAAAAAAGTATCAAGCAATGGCAGATTTAATATTACAGACAATCCGTCACAGCTAAGTCTTCGTGGAGATCCCCATATGGTATTGGAGACATTTAAAGGCTATCTTTGGAGCAGATTTAAGATTACAGACAATCAGTCACAACTAAGTCTTCGTAGAGATCCCCATATGGTATTAGAGACATTTAAAGGCTATCTTCGGAGCAGATTTAAGATTACAGACAATCAGTCACAGCTAAGTCTTCATTGAGATCACCATATGATATTGGAGACATTGTTTTTAAAAAGGCAATCTTCAGGGCAGATTTAAGATTACAGACAATCCGTCACAGCCAAGTTATCATTGAGATCCCCATATGATATTGGAAACATTATTATACAGGATATCTTCAAGGAGATATCAGATTAAAGATTTCAGACATTCTTTGATAGGTGTAAGATTATGCCACAAGAGGTATCAGTGAAGCAGTTCCTTTACTGTCACACATAAAACATTGATCATGACACGTTGGCAGATGCTAAGATTCACAAATCCTTGCATCCATGCATGCACACAGGCCTTGTAAAGACACACACATTACAATATATGATATTCACCCGTCCCTACTTTTGACCAGTGGGAAAAGCTAAAGGCCTTATATGTTATATGTATAACATTATTTTTTAAAACTTTTAGTGTAGTAATTGTAAACACTCAAGTTTCTTTAACCATTGAAATATTTACTGTGATACATGATTGGAAATGTTGATTGTTAAAATCACTGTCATTACATTGTTGATCAAATCGAACAATGATCTTGCCACAAAAATAGATCTTAAAATATGTTTAGTAAATGATGATATTCTGCACTAGCTGCATACAAATGTATAGACAATTAAAAAGCAAAGTTTTCTACTTATCTTAAAATCATTTGCAAAGTCCGATGTTCCCCCAACAGCTTTCGGGTGACTTGTTGCAAAATCTGATGATTGCCAATAGTGGGTGGTACTGGTAGATACTGTGTTTTGATGACTGGTTGCAAGATCTGATGTTCCCTAATGGTTTCAAATCTTGATATGTATGTATGACTGTTAGCAAAATCTGATATCTGTGGCTGGTTGCAATCCCTGATTTCCCCCCATTTGTTGCAAACATGGATCAGGCCAAATTTTTTGTTTTGTTATGTTGTCCTCGACCGCCCGCTCGTAAGATTTAGGGCCGCTCAGATTTTTTTTTTTTTTCAGATTTTTTCAGATTTTTTTTCAGAGATTTTTTTTTCTTTTCAGTTTTTTTCCTCAGATTTTGTTCAGATTTTTTTTTTAAACAGTTTAAATGGCATTGAATATTAAATTAAATGTTTATAACATATATGTGCGACTCTTAAGAGTGATTTCAACTTCTTGTTGGCTGAACTTTGAGCTTCCGCTGGTAAAAGAAGAAAAAAAACCCAAAAAATAAATCCGCCCGCCCGCCCGCCCCTCCTCTCTGAAAGTTGTGGAGGACAACATAACAATTTTATTTTTTTGGCCTCATGGAGACAGGTTGCAAAATAATATGTTTCCCAATAGTTGCAATCATGAGTCTTGTTAATTAGTTGCACAATGTGATTGATAACATATTGCCAATAAAGATTCCCTCAAACGTTTCCTATACTGATCTTGCAAGAATCAAATGACTGGTTACAAATGTGTTGTTCCCAATCAGTGCAAACATTTTTATAACAGTTTGAAAACATGATTTTTCCTCAAATAGTTGCAAATACTGATTTTGGTATCTGACTGCAAACTATGGTGTTCCCCAGAAGTCGTATAGATTGATCTTAGTTTCAAAATTTAAGTTGGGATAATTGATTGCAAAACTGATATTCCCACTAGTTGCAAATACTTATTTTGATCAGATGTTTTCACATAGTTGCAGATATTGATCTTGATGCCTGGTTACAAATTGTTCCAAAATATTGCGAAAATTCATCTTGATAACTAGATGCAAAATCCGATGTCCCCAATAGTCGCAAACATTGATCTTGATTATTGGTTGCAAAATAAATATGATGTTCCCATAGTATTGTTATCAAGATACATTGTTATCAAGATAAATTTTAAGATTGATCTTGATAGCCCATTGTAGATCTGTTCCTCAGAAGTTGAAAATGTGATCGCAGTATTTGCAATTATCAATTCTGGTAACTAGTTGAAAATAATGGTGTTTCCAAAAAGTTACAAACATTGATCTTGATGTCCGATTGCAAAATAAGAGTTTGCTCTTAGTTGCAAATACTGCTCTTGACAACTGGTTGCAATATCAGATGTTATGAGTTGGAGCAAACATTGATCTTGCTCGATACTGTAAAAGACAGGCTGAGGTTCCTTAACTCTTTACCTGACATAGACGCATTAATGCGTCAACACGACCTTTTTACGTTTTACCCTATAACTCGTTAACCAAACATCGGAAGTATGGCAAACTATACCTTTTTGGAATCCTTGTGCTCAGCCGAACAATTTGGTATGCCTTTTAGTGTAATTGAAGGCATTTGAATTTTTGTGCCCCTGTATGGCGGCCATTTTGGATTTTGGGCTTATGGTATATTTGACGTGCTGATCGTACACGATTCTGGTCATTGCGCCATAACCGAATAACCCACTACAGCAAATTTGGTATCAAAATGTTCAGAATTATAATGCCCATCTCTTGAAAGCATTTTGAAGGGCTCAAGTAGTATAGTTTTCATACAGGACTACTAAATATTTGTAAAAAAAAGATGTTACAAAAATTGCATGCTGGGTAACGGTTACCATGACAACCGCCACGATCGTCCGGTATCGTTGAAATTTTCACAGAAGTGTCCGGCCATTCATAAGCTTTCAGAATATATATAGTTTTACTACCTTACAGAGTCTCATATTCAAATTATAAGTTTATATTTACATGCATGTGCAAATTCACAATTTCTTCAAAAATTAATTTGTCAGGGAAAGAGTTAATGATTGCAAATAGATTTTAACGATTGGTTGAAAACTCTTTATTTTCAAATAACTGATTGCAACACATGACGTTCCCCAATATATGCATATATTGATCTTGGTAATTGGTTGCAAATTCAAAATATGAGGTTGCCCATAGTTACACATATTGCTCTTGATGCCACATTTGGTGTTCACCTAATAGTTGCAAACAGTAATCGACACACTGTTTATAAAATGTGTTGTTTCCTCAAATGATGCAAATTTTAATCATGACAAGCAGTTGCAAAATCCTAATTTCAACTTGGTGTTTTTGGATGTTCTTGGTAACTGCTCCAAATACTGACCTTGAAGTTGGGTCCCATGATGTTTTTTTACACTCATGCACTCATCTAGTAAAGGAAATATTGCAAGCTTTTGTATATTTGTGACCCGTCACATCAAAACATACCTCTTAGGGTCTTTTATCCAATGTCTGATTTTAACATCATCAACAATTTCAAAAATCAAGTTTTAAATTGATACAATTCAGCCTTAAGAATCAGGAAATATTATGAATTGAAGCTTAGCATTTCCTTTTAATTTCTTTATATTTTTCAAAACATTTAACTTTATATCTAGAAACTAGACAAACTGACAAGAGGTATGTTTTGATGTGATGGGTCACATTTATAGTTTTGTGCGGTGTACAAATTAATTAAATTTAGGTGTCTGATCACTGGCACTGTAGTGATTTCTATGAAATTCCTCTTGTTTGTCCTTGGACAAAACTCACAAATCACTATGCGGGTACTAACAGACCCACAACTTAATCTTATAATCTCAGTTTTGCTTACTTGTTTAATTTGCATGATTAGGTATCAAATGAAACCCCCTAGTTATTCATTATCTCACAAGGTAAATGTATGATTTAATTTTAATACTGCACTGACAAGAATGACACTTACATGGTGAAATGTCTGTTACTTGCCTACACTCTGTATGTGTGTGTTCTTGTATTAGAGGAAGGACCGCACCTGTTAATGGTTGATCTGTAATCTATGTGCAACATAAATATTTCTTTCAAATTAATGAAAACCTAAAGTTATTCATCATCTCACAAGGTAAATGTATGATTTAATTTTAATACTGCACTGACAAGAATGACTCTTACATGGTGAAATGTCTGTTACTTGCCTACACTCTGTATGTGTGTGTTCTTGTATTAGAGGAAGGACCGCACCTGTTAATGGTTGATCTGTAATCTATGTGCAACATAAATATTTCTTTAAAATCAAAAACCTAAAGTTATTCATCATCTCACAAGGTAAATGTATGATTTAATACTGCACTGACAAGAATGACTCTTACATGTACATGTACATGGTGAAATGTCTGTTACTTGCCTACACTGTTGTATGTGTGTGTTCTTGTATTAGAGGAAGGATGGCACCTGTTAATGGTTGATCTGTAATCTATGTGCAACGTAAATATTTCTTTCAAATCAAAAACCTAAAGTTATTCATCATCTCACAAGGTAAATGTATGATTTAATTTTAATACGGCACTGACAAGAATGACTCTTACATGTACATGTACATGGTGAAATCTCTGTTACTTGTCTATACTCTGTATGTGTGTGTTCTTGTATTAGAGGAAGGACAATGGCATTTCTTAATGGTTGATCTTTTATCTATGTGCAACATAAATATTTCTTTCAAATCAAAAACCTTAAATAGTTATTCACCATCTCACAAGGAAAATGTATGATTAAATTTGATTTTGTATTGATATGAATGACTCTTTGTGTCGTGATATCTCTGTCAGTGAAACTTCTTGTTATCACCTGATGACATGGTACGATTCACTCTACAGTTTAATCAGTTCTAAATTGGCGAGAATGCAATTGGTCATTGTTGTAGTCTAGTTAGTTCAAAATTGGTGAACTGTCTTACAGCAGCAAATTAATACTACAGAAGAGAAGAGGCGTAGGGCGGGTCATGCAACAGCGCATATGTATGACATGTTGGTACACCAAAATTGTGTGCATACTGTTTGGTTACTATTACGCATGGGGAGATTCAAACCACATATTTCTTGCCAATTTGGAACCGACACAACTATAGGTAGTTTTCAAATACAGTATGGTTTGAGGGCAACTAGTGCAAACTCCTTGGCCACCAGTTTGGGATGATTCAGAGTACCTCTTGTGTGCATTAACAGGTAGTCACATCATCCAATACCAAGGGAACAGTAACTTGCACTATCCCAAAATAAAACGTTATGTGACTAACTACACTGAGTGAGGATAACAATCAAAATAAAAAGATTATTGCCATATTTCTAATCTGCAGTTACCATATCATATTTAGTAGTTACTACATTCCCACATGTACACGGTGTTGGTACGTTAATACAAGCACTTAAAGGCATATGTGATCTTTTCCAGGGGCGCCCTCTATCTATATCCAACTTATATCCAACTTATTTTAGAAAGTAGATTTCCTTGCAGATTTATCATGAATATATTCCGAGTTCCAGAGCGATACGATTCCTAATTACTTCAAAATAATATTTTAAAGTGAAAATAGAGCGAAAATAAACTGTTCGCCTGGACAATCTATTTTAAAAAACATGATTTTGAAGTAATTAGGAACTGTATCGCTGTGTAACTCGGAATATATTTATGATTTATGATCAGAAATGTAAATTTGCAAGAAAATCTACTTTCTAAAAAAAACATGGATATAGGGCCCCTCCCCCGGGAAAATATAACATAATATGCCTTTAAATGTTCTCACATTGTGTTGACATGTTAACAGAAACTTGGGGAAAGAGGAAACGTTATTTTTACTAGCGCAATTTGTCTAATATAGTAAGTCGCAAAATAGTTAACCAAACATAACTGATGCAGTGAATTCTGCTATTCATATCTACGCAAATTCGAGTATCCCATATATTAATCAAGTCACCATAAACGCACTTAAGTGAACTATAAACAAATTTATGTCCATAACATTCGGGCGAAATTTCACAGACTTCCATATATATACACTGGCACTCATAAGTATTACCGCAGTGAACATACCCTAGAAATTCCATCTTCTATGAACAAACTATTGATTATTTTTACTAGTAACAACAGTGTATGTTTGCATTACATAGTTGTTCTTCATAAATTCATGTTTGTTGTATGTTGTGTTCATCAGATTTTAGACTAAACCCTATAAATTGAGACCAGTCTAAAGCTACACAGTGAAATCCCATAGAGATTTGCCTCATTATATATTCATGAGCTCATTATCGCCATTGTAACGCTATGGGAAAATCCTCTCTTACCTATACCTTCTTTGTAAAAAGTCAGTGCTTTATCAATTAATTGCTAAATTCACAAATGCAATATCCTATAAAGGATGCCCAGTACTTATAAATGCCTAAAACATGGTAATTTGATGAGGAGGTAATTTGAATTTTCAAGAAAATCCTGAAATTTAAAAGACAATTTAAATATTTTGATTTGACAATCAGTGTTCGAAAATGCGACAGAGAACCACGCAGATTGTCTGTATTTTATGCGAGGCAGCACACAGGCCTACATGTAGCCGGTTTTAAAATTACCGCGACAATGATTTGCATTCATGCAAGACAGTCACCGTAACATTTTTACGAAGGTCAGTCAGTCGGTCTCTCAGTTGTGCCATATTTATGTGAAGCAACATAGCCCAACAGATTACATGTATACACCACCATACTAGACGAACGCGTACTTATTGTCAGATGTGTGTAATTGGTTACATTATAACAGTCAACTCCCATTCATAAAAGAATGCACTAAAAGGGTGATCGATTCAAGTCTAACAAAGAGTTGAACAAGTCAATTCAAAATAATGTATGCTAGGTCATGCGATAACTAAACTTATTCGGTGATTAATATTTTCTAATAGCGTAGGTCAGGCTTGGTTGGTCTCACATTTTTCTGAACGGACTTGACAAGCAGTCTCACTAAGGGGTGTCACTACGTTGAACATTTTTCTGAATCCAAAAATACGAAGATTGCAATTAAACCAGACATATTCACCAAGACGAGCTCAACATGCTCAATGGTGTGTAAAAATGAATTGTGTGCTTGGTATAAATATCATGTGCATCAGTTCAAAGTGTTTATATAGCCCATGTGCTATCCACACATTTCAATATGACAGAATACCCCTGTATGTAACATTGTAATTGCTGCTGCAAGTTTAAAAAAAAAAAATTGGCTGGTTCCCAGTAAGCGACAGTTATCCTTCTACAACCAAAACTTTAATAAAGTTATGTCTCGAAATATTAGCTTTTCTGGAAGATTCCAGTAACCTTTTCAAAACATGAGCCGAGTTTTAGGTATTAATGAGTATTGGAAGTCCCTGGCATAATAACTATACGTGCTGAGATTTTATAAAATAATGTAAAACTAATGATTTGTTGGAGATGATTTTCGCAAGTAAAGATATCCCATGGCGTTACACGGCGATAATGAGCTCATGAATATATAATGAGTCAAATGTCTATGGGATTTCACTGTGTAGACTTGTCTCAATTTATAGGGTTTTGTCGAAAATCTGATGAACATAACATACAACAAACATGAATTTATGAAGAAGAACTATATAATGCAGACATAGAATGTCATTACTAGTGAAAATCATCAATGGTTTGTTCATAGAAGATGGAATTTCTAGGATATATTCACTGCGGTAATACTTATGAGTGCCAGTGTATAAGCAATCCTCAGATCCTATCTGCATAAACTAAAACCCCACAGAAACCAATGCAATTCGACACGCACTCTGTCTATGATTATGCTCTCGAACCGCCTCGCATAAACTTGATATGTACATGCATGCGTTCATAATAGAGTTAAAAAATACAGACGCGGTCTAATATATTTTGTTCGTTTTTAATGGTAGATAAGTGAACATCCTGAAGTCAACAATTTTTATATGAAGGTTTTAATGTTGCAGCTATGAACCAAGTTTGATATAACATTTAATTGGATAGATTGAGCCCATATGTATTGGTTGAGCTATGAGTTTTTAAAAATAAACTTGGACACCTCGAAACATAATAATGGTTGCAATCGGTATTTGTATGAAAAAGAAATGTCATACTTCATTGGCATATGAAGGTTCCCATGTTGCATCTTTGTACAAAGTTAGGTTACTGTTGGACTTTGTACGAAAAAGAAATGAATAGATAACAAAAAAGTGTATACTGAATGTTTGACAGACTCACCCCGGCCCCACACAGACTCATCCCCTGACAGACGAAGGATGCAGCCACAAGGTCTCGTCTCTCCTATGGACAACCTAACACCAAGCAGTGATGAATTAAAAAAATGAATCTCTATTTGGTTTGTTCATACAGTCACTAGGCATCAATTTCGCGTGTGGGTGTGGGGGGGGGGGGGGGGGGGGGGGGTGGGGGGTGTGGGGGGGGGGGGGGTGTGGTGGTGGTGGGGCATACCACCCCCTAATTAAATCCAAAAAAGATACAAAGGAGGTCATGTTAGGTGTCAGTGTGTAGCTACAGAGGTCCTCTGTTCATAAATAGCAATAGAAGTACTAACATACTAAGCATGGCATCAATGACATCTTAACCAAAATCAAGAAAAATTGCAAAAATATACATTTTCACCATTTATTATTGTGTTTTCTACTGCTTTTGAGTAACTTGTTTGATTACTACGTGTACTATACATATTTTTAGTTTTTATCCCTCTGGTTTGTAATTTTGTCATGTCAATGTGCGTGCGTAGGTGGGGTGGGGGGGGGGGGGGTGTTATGGTGTGATTGTGTCGGGGTGTGCCAGGGGTGTGCCACTCAGCTTGCCGATCGGGAGCCACTTTTAAATTAAAATTTGGTCGGCATAGAATTGGTGGCGCTATACCGATAAGGCATGATTGTAGCAGATGACGCGACGCTGGCCACACGTCTCTCAGACGACCCGATATGACAACGGGAGTGCATCATTTTGAATTATTTTTAACAGTCATCGCCCGGTTAACGTTGAAAATTCTTCTAATTATGATGAATTTGTCAAAATGATAAGATTAACATTCGCGATTACGTGTTATTCACTACAAATTAAATTTAGGTTTCGCGTGGCCACCATCGTCTGTGTAAATCTACAGTGCCCCCAAACCTATGCCGACCAAAAATGACATTAAACCTGGTTAAACATTGTTAAACGCGTTAAACGCCGGTCACGGACGCATTCCGGACGATTACCCTAATTTATGTAAATATGCAAAAGGGACCGTTTTCGCTACGTACATCAGTAGGCCTATAGCACTTTCCTATCCCAAAATTAATAGAATCCCTGGGTGTGCCTTTGGTTAGCCTCTTCCCCGAATGCTGTATTGAACGGATGGACGGATTGACTTCAAACCTTCAGCGATAGGTAGGCCATGGTCAAAAATGTGGCTGCTTTTTTGGGGGTCTAATTTGCATATGTCATCTGAGGTCAAAGGTCATCCAGAGGTCAAATCGTAAAAGTTGCCCGATTGACTTCAAACTTGGAGAAAAGAAACATGAATGCCGGTGAACATTATTTTGGGTCTAATTTTCATAGGTCATCTGAGGTCAAAGGTCATCCAGGGTTCAAATCGTAAAATTTGCCCGATTGACTTCGAACTTGGAGAAAAGAAACATGAACATCGGGTGAATATGTCTAAAATAAATTAGAGGTCATCCAAGGTCAACGGTCATTAGATGTCATCCAAGGTCAAAGGTCATCAAGGGGTTAAATCGTGCAATGAATACCGGGGAACATGTCAAACAATAATTAGAGGTCATCCGAGGTCATCTGAGGTCAAAGGTCATCCAGAGGTCAAATCGTAAATGTTGTCCGATTGATGTCAAACTTGGAGAAAAGAAACATGAACACCGAGTGAACATAGTCTAAAATAAATTAGAGGTCATCCGAGGTCAACAGTCATTAGAGGACATCCAACGCCAAAGGTCAACAAGAGGTTAAATCGTGCAACGGACACCGGGGGAACAAATAATTAGAGGTAATCCGAGGTCAAAGGTCATCCAGAGGTCAAATTGTAAAAGTTGCCCGATTGACCTCAAACTTGGAGCGAAGAAACAACTAATTAGAGGTCATCTGAGGTCAAAGGTCATCCAGAGGTCAAATTGTAAAAGTTGCTCGATTGACCTCAAACTTGGAGAAAAGAAACATGAACACCGGGGAACATGACCCCCTATGTGACCTTTGACCTCATTTAGTTGATCTCCCAGCCAGGGGGATTCGCAAGTCGTGATTTGGAGTATATTTTTATTTATATTATACAAGTTTTCTTACTAGGCTTGCTCTTATTAGAGGCGTTGCGTCCCCATATACCGGCATGAAAAAATGTAATTTTCCAACTAATTTGCCTGTCTTCCTTTCTCCTTTCCTTTTTCCCTTTCCTTCCCTATTTGTTTCCTCTTCTCCCTTTTTTCTCCTTCCTTTGCCTTCCCGATTACCCGCTGCCTTCCCGATTTTCCCAGTCAATTCTTTTTCAGGCTGCCCCACTGGCTATGCTACTGCCAAAATGTTATGTTTATCATTTGTTATGTTATAAAAATATACTTTGAAGTTTGAACTTCAATTTGTTATAAAAGCTGTTTTAGATTTTATAAAATAAAAAGTTCACATTTCCATTGGATTACTATTATCTTGGCCTGACAAACTGTCGAGAAATATATTCCAAAGTGGCTCAAAACAAAGAGGCACGTAGAAACTATTGGTATTTAAACATTCGTTTGCTTGAACAACAGCAGTTGTTTAAAAGTTTTAAACAGCGTTTTTAGACTGTATGCAACACTTCATTGAACAGATATTTTTTTCTCCTCTTTTATATTTTTATTCCGCTCAAAAACAAACAAACATATATACAAATCACAAAAAGGTTACAATAACAACATACAATATACACACCTGGGTTACATGAATAAGCACATCAATAAGTATAAGTTATACAATTATACAATTATTACTCCTCACAAAACTTTTCTAATTTTGTCCATTTAATCAATGAATTTATACATTGTGTTGTTGCTGCTAGAGAGCTGTTTCTCAAGTTTATAATGGAATTTAATTAAATATTTAAATGCAAGAAATGAAGGTATTTGATTTTGAAATCTGCTATCATAAATAACCTTCTTGATAAGTATTAGGCATAAGTCAATTAATGCACTACAGTCTCCTCCTGTGCCAATGCCAACCGGTATTTTCTTGTAATCAAGAACAATATTAAAATTCATGTTGATATCAAACCATATTAAATTCATCCCAGATGTTAATGGCATGAGCACAATCCCCCAAAAAATGCTTTAAAGTCTTGGGTTACTGCATAAACTACAATTCACATTATCAACTATTTTCATCTTAAATAATCTACTATTAGTCATTACGGTAAGCAATTCAAATTAATCTTGTATTGGAAAATTCTTGTCCTAACATCATGACATACCTGAAACAGCTAGCATAAGGTAATACTATTCATTGTCAAACACATTAAGCTCATTTTTGTATTTCACCTGGGATAAGAGGCTCCTGAATTCTCTGGACTAGAATACGATAGATGATTTTGGATGTCATATTGTCAATGTGAGACTCATTATTATCGTGCATCAATATGAAACCTAGTTTTTTTTTACAAAGGTCCCGTATAAAAGCCAATTTTAAAATCTTGCTTCCAAGAAGCTGGAATATTAGCATCAACAATGCCTCTCCAATTCATGTAATATTTATTAGCAACCCCTCGTTTAATCCAAACATCAAAGGGACTAATTTTACCATTTGTATAATATAAATCAGAAATCATATTCATACCACACATGGAAAAATGCTTATAATAAAAAGGCTAATATGATTGATACAAATATATTGGTTATTCCATACACATTGTTGAAGATGATTGTCAGGCATAATAAAATCAAAATACGACTTCAGCATATCTTTATAAAATATTAGAATATTATTCCATCTATGAATCTGTTTTGGATGAATATTACAATGAAATATTAACTCACCACCAACGGGAGAGATACTCATTCAAAATTGATTTCCATGCAGCTGAAAAGTGTTAAGGTATTTACCCACTTAATCTTCTGAGCCTTGAATATTGATTTCACATCAATCATTTTTAAACCACATTCACTAATATCACCAATAAGCGTATGCTTTTTTATAAGACCTTTACCACTATTCCACAGAAATTTGTATATGATTTGATCTATTTGTTGTATAAAATTATATAATCTGAAATATGACACAGGGTTAGGTTTTCAGGCTTTTTGCGTGATTTCAGGCCTTGTACATTTTCTGGCTTTGTTATCCTGATTTTCCCTGTCCAAAAGTATAGACAACTCAAAATTATCTGACTTTTTCAGGTATTTTCAGGACGTCCAGGACATAGTGAAGTCAACAATTTTATATGAAGGTTTAAATGTTGCAGCTACGAACCAAGTTTGATATAACATTTAATTGGATAGATTGAGCCCATATGTATTGGTCGAGCTATGAGTTTTTTTAAATAAACTTGGACACCTCGAAACATAATACTTTTATGGTTGCAATCGGTATATTTGTATGAAAAAGAAATGTTATATACTTTGATGTTTCAGCTTATTTACAACTTGACCTCAGATGACCTTTGACCTCATTGACATATGAAGGTTTCCATGTTGCATCTTCAATTGCGAGTCGATTTAGGGGCAAACTAAAATGTAAGGTTTTCATTCCTTACGATTTTCCTTACATCTTATGTTTTACTTTATTTTGTAAGGAAAATAGTAAGGATTTGAAAATACAAACTCAACAGATTCAATTTCTTATGTTTTACTTTATTTTGTAAGGAAAATAGTAAGGATTTGAAAATACAAACTCAACAGATTCAATTTCTTATGTTTAACTTTATTTTGTAAGGAAAATAGTAAGGATTTGAAAATACAAACTCAACAGATTCAATTTCTTATGTTTTACTTTATTTTGTAAGGAAAATAGTAAGGATTCGAAAACACAAGCTCAACGGATTCAATTTCTTATGTTTTACTTTATTTTGTAAGGAAAATAGTAAGGATTTGAAAATACAAACTCAACAGATTCAATTTCTTATGTTTTACTTTATTTTGTAAGGAAAATAGTAATGATTTCAAAATACAAGCTCAACAGATTCAATTTCTTATGTTTTACTTTATTTTGTAAGGAAAATAGTAAGGATTTGAAAATACAAACTCAACAGATTCAATTTCTTATGTTTTACTTTATTTTGTAAGGAAAATAGTAAGGATTTGAAAATACAAACTCAACAGATTCAATTTCTTATGTTGTACTTTATTTTGTAAGGAAAATAGTAAGGATTTGAAAATACAAACTCAACATATTCAATTTCTTATGTTTTACTTTATTTTGTAAGAAAAATAGAAAGAATTTGAAAATACAAACTCAACAGATTCAATTTCTTATGTTTTACTTTATTTTGTAAGGAAAATAGTAAGGATTTGAAAATACAAACTCAACAGATTCAATTTCTTATGTTTTACTTTATTTTGTAAGGCAAATAGTAAGGATTTGAAAATACAAGCTCAACAGATTCAATTTCTTATGTTTTACTTTATTTTGTAAGGCAAATAGTAAGGAGTTGAAAATACAAACTCAACAGATTCAATTTCTTATGTTTTACTTTATTTTGTAAGGAAAATAGTAAGGATTTGAAAATACAAACTCAACAGATTCAATTTCTTATGTTTTACTTTATTTTGTAAGGAAAATAGTAAGGATTTGAAAATACAAACTCAACAGACTCGATTTATTATGTTTTACTTTATTTTGTAAGGAAAATAGTAATGATTTGAAAATACAAGCTCAACAGATTCAATTTCTTATGTTTTACTTTATTTTGTAAGGAAAATAGTAAGGATTTGAAAATACAAACTCAACAGATTCAATTTCTTATGTTTTACTTTATTTTGTAAGGAAAATAGTAAGGATTTGAAAATACAAACTCAACAGATTCAATTTCTTATGTTTTACTTTATTTTGTAAGGAAAATAGTAAGGATTCGAAAATACAAGCTCAACGGATTCAATTTCTTATGTTTTACTTTATTTTGTAAGGAAAATAGTAAGGATTTGAAAATACAAACTCAACAGATTCAATTTCTTATGTTTTACTTTATTTTGTAAGGAAAATAGTAAGGATTTGAAAATACAAACTCAACAGATTCAGTTTCTTATGTTTTACTTTATTTTGTAAGGAAAATAGTAAGGATTTGAAAATACAAACTCAACAGATTCAATTTCTTATGTTTTACTTTATTTTGTAAGGAAAATAGTAAGGATTTGAAAATACAAACTCAACAGATTCAATTTCTTATGTTTTACTTTATTTTATAAGGAAAATAGTAAGGATTTCAAAAATACAAGCTCAAAAGATTCAATTTCTTATGTTTTACTTTATTTTGTAAGGAAAATAGTAAGGATTTGAAAATACAAACTCAACAGATTCAATTTCTTATGTTTTACTTTATTTTGTAAGGAAAATAGTAAGGATTTGAAAATACAAACTCAACGGATTCAATTTCTTATGTTGTACTTTATTTTGTAAGGAAAATAGTAAGGATTTGAAAATACAAACTCAACAGATTCAATTTCTTATGTTTTACTTTATTTTGTAAGGCAAATAGTAAGGATTTGAAAATACAAGCTCAACAGATTCAATTTCTTATGTTTTACTTTATTTTGTAAGGAAAATAGTAAGGAGTTGAAAATACAAACTCAACAGATTCAATTTCTTATGTTTTACTTTATTTTGTAAGGAAAATAGTAAGGATTTGAAAATACAAACTCAACAGATTCAATTTCTTATGTTTTACTTTATTTTGTAAGGAAAATAGTAAGGATTCGAAAATACAAGCTCAACGGATTCAATTTCTTATGTTTTACTTTATTTTGTAAGGAAAATAGTAAGGATTCGAAAATACAAGCTCAACGGATTCAATTTCTTATGTTTTACTTTATTTTGTAAGGAAAATAGTAAGGATTTGAAAATACAAACTCAACAGATTCAATTTCTTATGTTTTACTATATTTTGTAAGGAAAATAGTAAGGATTCGAAAATACAAGCTCAACGGATTCAATTTCTTAAGTTTTACTTTATTTTGTAAGGAAAATAGTAAGGATTTGAAAATACAAACTCAACAGATTCAATTTCTTATGTTGTACTTTATTTTGTAAGCAAAATAGTAAGGATTTGAAAATACAAACTCAACAGATTCAATTTCTTATGTTTTACTTTATTTTGTAAGAAAAATAGTAAGAATTTGAAAATACAAACTCAACAAATTCAATTTCTTATGTTTTACTTTATTTTGTAAGGAAAATAGTAAGGATTTGAAAATACAAACTCAACAGATTCAATTTCTTATGTTTTACTTTATTTTGTAAAGCAAATAGTAAGGATTTGAAAATACAAGCTCAACAGATTCAATTTCTTATGTTTTACTTTATTTTGTAAGGCAAATAGTAAGGAGTTGAAAATACAAACTCAACAGATTCAATTTCTTATGTTTTACTTTATTTTGTAAGGAAAATAGTAAGGATTTGAAAATACAAACTCAACAGATTCAATTTCTTATGTTTTACTTTATTTTGTAAGGAAAATAGTAAGGATTTGAAAATACAAACTCAACAGATTCGATTTATTATGTTTTACTTTATTTTGTAAGGAAAATAGTAATGATTTGAAAATACAAGCTCAACAGATTCAATTTCTTATGTTTTACTTTATTTTGTAAGGAAAATAGTAAGGATTTGAAAATACAAACTCAACAGATTCAATTTCTTATGTTTTACTTTATTTTGTAAGGAAAATAGTAAGGATTCGAAAATACAAGCTCAACGGATTCAATTTCTTATGTTTTACTTTATTTTGTAAGGAAAATAGTAAGGATTCGAAAATACAAGCTCAACGGATTCAATTTCTTATGTTTTACTTTATTTTGTAAGGAAAATAGTAAGTATTCGAAAATACAAGCTCAACGGATTCAATTTCTTATGTTTTACTTTATTTTGTAAGGAAAATAGTAAGGATTTGAAAATACAAACTCAACAGATTCAATTTCTTATGTTTTACTTTATTTTGTAAGGAAAATAGTAAGGATTCGAAAATACAAGCTCAACGGATTCAATTTCTTATGTTTTACTTTATTTTGTAAGGATTTGAAAATACAAACTCAACAGATTCGATTTCTTATGTTTTACTTTATTTTGTAAGGAAAATAGTAAGGATTTGAAAATACAAACTCAACGGATTCAATTTCTTATGTTGTACTTTATTTTGTAAGGAAAATAGTAAGGATTTGAAAATACAAACTCAACAGATTCAATTTCTTATGTTTTACTTTATTTTGTAAGGAAAATAGTAAGGATTTGAAAATACAAACTCAACGGATTCAATTTCTTATGTTGTACTTTATTTTGTAAGGAAAATAGTAAGGATTTGAAAATACAAACTCAACAGATTCAATTTCTTATGTTTTACTTTATTTTGTAAGGCAAATAGTAAGGATTTGAAAATACAAGCTCAACAGATTCAATTTCTTATGTTTTACTTTATTTTGTAAGGAAAATAGTAAGGATTTGAAAATACAAACAAAACAGATTCAATTTCTTATGTTTTACTTTATTTTGTAAGGAAAATAGTAAGGATTTGAAAATACAAACTCAACAGATTCAATTTCTTATGTTTTACTTTATTTTGTAAGGAAAATAGTAAGGATTTGAAAATACAAACTCAACAGATTCAATTTCTTATGTTTTACTTTATTTTGTAAGGAAAATAGTAAGGATTTGAAAATACAAACTCAACGGATTAAATTTCTTATGTTGTACTTTATTTTGTAAGGAAAATAGTAAGGATTTGAAAATACAAACTCAACAGATTCAATTTCTTATGTTTTACTTTATTTTGTAAGGCAAATAGTAAGGATTTGAAAATACAAGCTCAACAGATTCAATTTCTTATGTTTTACTTTATTTTGTAAGGAAAATAGTAAGGAGTTGAAAATACAAACTCAACAGATTCAATTTCTTATGTTTTACTTTATTTTGTAAGGAAAATAGTAAGGATTTGAAAATACAAACTCAACAGATTCAATTTCTTATGTTTTACTTTATTTTGTAAGGAAAATAGTAAGGATTCGAAAATACAAGCTCAACGGATTCAATTTCTTATGTTTTACTTTATTTTGTAAGGAAAATAGTAAGGATTCGAAAATATAAGCTCAACGGATTCAATTTCTTATGTTTTACTTTATTTTGTAAGGAAAATAGTAAGGATTTGAAAATACAAACTCAACAGATTCAATTTCTTATGTTTTACTTTATTTTGTAAGGAAAATAGTAAGGATTCGAAAATACAAGCTCAACGGATTCAATTTCTTAAGTTTTACTTTATTTTGTAAGGAAAATAGTAAGGATTTGAAAATACAAACTCAACAGATTCAATTTCTTATGTTGTACTTTATTTTGTAAGGAAAATAGTAAGGATTTGAAAATACAAACTCAACAGATTCAATTTCTTATGTTTTACTTTATTTTGTAAGAAAAATAGTAAGAATTTGAAAATACAAACTCAACAGATTCGATTTATTATGTTTTACTTTATTTTGTAAGGAAAATAGTAATGATTTGAAAATACAAGCTCAACAGATTCAATTTCTTATGTTTTACTTTATTTTGTAAGGAAAATAGTAAGGATTTGAAAATACAAACTCAACAGATTCAATTTCTTATGTTTTACTTTATTTTGTAAGGAAAATAGTAAGGATTCGAAAATACAAGCTCAACGGATTCAATTTCTTATGTTTTACTTTATTTTGTAAGGAAAATAGCAAGGATTCGAAAATACAAGCTCAACGGATTCAATTTCTTATGTTTTACTTTATTTTGTAAGGAAAATAGTAAGTATTCGAAAATACAAGCTCAACGGATTTAATTTCTTATGTTTTACTTTATTTTGTAAGGAAAATAGTAAGGATTTGAAAATACAAACTCAACAGATTCAATTTCTTATGTTTTACTTTATTTTGTAAAGCAAATAGTAAGGATTTGAAAATACAAGCTCAACAGATTCAATTTCTTATGTTTTACTTTATTTTGTAAGGCAAATAGTAAGGAGTTGAAAATACAAACTCAACAGATTCAATTTCTTATGTTTTACTTTATTTTGTAAGGAAAATAGTAAGGATTTGAAAATACAAACTCAACAGATTCAATTTCTTATGTTTTACTTTATTTTGTAAGGAAAATAGTAAGGATTTGAAAATACAAACTCAACAGATTCGATTTATTATGTTTTACTTTATTTTGTAAGGAAAATAGTAATGATTTGAAAATACAAGCTCAACAGATTCAATTTCTTATGTTTTACTTTATTTTGTAAGGAAAATAGTAAGGATTTGAAAATACAAACTCAACAGATTCAATTTCTTATGTTTTACTTTATTTTGTAAGGAAAATAGTAAGGATTCGAAAATACAAGCTCAACGGATTCAATTTCTTATGTTTTACTTTATTTTGTAAGGAAAATAGCAAGGATTCGAAAATACAAGCTCAACGGATTCAATTTCTTATGTTTTACTTTATTTTGTAAGGAAAATAGTAAGTATTCGAAAATACAAGCTCAACGGATTTAATTTCTTATGTTTTACTTTATTTTGTAAGGAAAATAGTAAGAATTTGAAAATACAAACTCAACAGATTAAATTTCTTATGTTTTACTTTATTTTGTAAGGAAAATAGTAAGGATTCGAAAATACAAGCTCAACGGATTCAATTTCTTATGTTTTACTTTATTTTGTAAGGAAAATAGTAAGGATTTGAAAATACAAACTCAACAGATTCAATTTCTTATGTTGTACTTTATTTTGTAAGGAAAATAGTAAGGATTCGAAAATACAAGCTCAACGGATTCAATTTCTTATGTTTTACTTTATTTTGTAAGGATTTAAAAATACAAACTCAACAGATTCAATTTCTTATGTTTTACTTTATTTTGTAAGGAAAATAGTAAGGATTTGAAAATACAAACTCAACGGATTCAATTTCTTATGTTTTACTTTATTTTGTAAGGAAAATAGTAAGGAGTTGAAAATACAAACTCAACAGATTCAATTTCTTATGTTTTACTTTATTTTGTAAGGAAAATAGTAAGGATTTGAAAATACAAACTCAACAGATTCAATTTCTTATGTTTTACTTTATTTTGTAAGGAAAATAGTAAGGATTCGAAAATACAAGCTCAACGGATTCAATTTCTTATGTTTTACTTTATTTTGTAAGGAAAATAGTAAGGATTCGAAAATACAAGCTCAACGGATTCAATTTCTTATGTTTTACTTTATTTTGTAAGGAAAATAGTAAGGATTTGAAAATACAAACTCAACAGATTCAATTTCTTATGTTTTACTATATTTTGTAAGGAAAATAGTAAGGATTCGAAAATACAAGCTCAACGGATTCAATTTCTTAAGTTTTACTTTATTTTGTAAGGAAAATAGTAAGGATTTGAAAATACAAACTCAACAGATTCAATTTCTTATGTTGTACTTTATTTTGTAAGGAAAATAGTAAGGATTTGAAAATACAAACTCAACAGATTCAATTTCTTATGTTTTACTTTATTTTGTAAGAAAAATAGTAAGAATTTGAAAATACAAACTCAACAAATTCAATTTCTTATGTTTTACTTTATTTTGTAAGGAAAATAGTAAGGATTTGAAAATACAAACTCAACAGATTCAATTTCTTATGTTGTACTTTATTTTGTAAGGAAAATAGTAAGGATTCGAAAATACAAGCTCAACGGATTCAATTTCTTATGTTTTACTTTATTTTGTAAGGATTTGAAAATACAAACTCAACAGATTCAATTTCTTATGTTTTACTTTATTTTGTAAGGAAAATAGTAAGGATTTGAAAATACAAACTCAACGGATTCAATTTCTTATGTTTTACTTTATTTTGTAAGGAAAATAGTAAGGAGTTGAAAATACAAACTCAACAGATTCAATTTCTTATGTTTTACTTTATTTTGTAAGGAAAATAGTAAGGATTTGAAAATACAAACTCAACAGATTCAATTTCTTATGTTGTACTTTATTTTGTAAGGAAAATAGTAAGGATTCGAAAATACAAGCTCAACGGATTCAATTTCTTATGTTTTACTTTATTTTGTAAGGATTTGAAAATACAAACTCAACAGATTCAATTTCTTATGTTTTACTTTATTTTGTAAGGAAAATAGTAAGGATTTGAAAATACAAACTCAACGGATTCAATTTCTTATGTTTTACTTTATTTTGTAAGGAAAATAGTAAGGAGTTGAAAATACAAACTCAACAGATTCAATTTCTTATGTTTTACTTTATTTTGTAAGGAAAATAGTAAGGATTTGAAAATACAAACTCAACAGATTCAATTTCTTATGTTTTACTTTATTTTGTAAGGAAAATAGTAAGGATTCGAAAATACAAGCTCAACGGATTCAATTTCTTATGTTTTACTTTATTTTGTAAGGAAAATAGTAAGGATTCGAAAATACAAGCTCAACGGATTCAATTTCTTATGTTTTACTTTATTTTGTAAGGAAAATAGTAAGGATTTGAAAATACAAACTCAACAGATTCAATTTCTTATGTTTTACTATATTTTGTAAGGAAAATAGTAAGGATTCGAAAATACAAGCTCAACGGATTCAATTTCTTAAGTTTTACTTTATTTTGTAAGGAAAATAGTAAGGATTTGAAAATACAAACTCAACAGATTCAATTTCTTATGTTGTACTTTATTTTGTAAGGAAAATAGTAAGGATTTGAAAATACAAACTCAACAGATTCAATTTCTTATGTTTTACTTTATTTTGTAAGAAAAATAGTAAGAATTTGAAAATACAAACTCAACAAATTCAATTTCTTATGTTTTACTTTATTTTGTAAGGAAAATAGTAAGGATTTGAAAATACAAACTCAACAGATTCAATTTCTTATGTTTTACTTTATTTTGTAAAGCAAATAGTAAGGATTTGAAAATACAAGCTCAACAGATTCAATTTCTTATGTTTTACTTTATTTTGTAAGGCAAATAGTAAGGAGTTGAAAATACAAACTCAACAGATTCAATTTCTTATGTTTTACTTTATTTTGTAAGGAAAATAGTAAGGATTCGAAAATACAAGCTCAACGGATTCAATTTCTTACGTTTTACTTTATTTTGTAAGGAAAATAGTAAGGATTCGAAAATACAAGCTCAACGGATTCAATTTCTTATGTTTTACTTTATTTTGTAAGGAAAATAGTAAGGATTTGAAAATACAAACTCAACAGATTCAATTTCTTATGTTTTACTTTATTTTGTAAGGAAAATAGTAAGGATTCGAAAATACAAGCTCAACGGATTCAATTTCTTATGTTTTACTTTATTTTGTAAGGATTTGAAAATACAAACTCAACAGATTCAATTTCTTATGTTTTACTTTATTTTGTAAGGAAAATAGTAAGGATTTGAAAATACAAACTCAACGGATTCAATTTCTTATGTTGTACTTTATTTTGTAAGGAAAATAGTAAGGATTTGAAAATACAAACTCAACAGATTCAATTTCTTATGTTTTACTTTATTTTGTAAGGAAAATAGTAAGGATTTGAAAATACAAACTCAACGGATTCAATTTCTTATGTTGTACTTTATTTTGTAAGGAAAATAGTAAGGATTTGAAAATACAAACTCAACAGATTCAATTTCTTATGTTTTACTTTATTTTGTAAGGCAAATAGTAAGGATTTGAAAATACAAGCTCAACAGATTCAATTTCTTATGTTTTACTTTATTTTGTAAGGAAAATAGTAAGGATTTGAAAATACAAACTCAACAGATTCAATTTCTTATGTTTTACTTTATTTTGTAAGGAAAATAGTAAGGATTTGAAAATACAAACTCAACAGATTCAATTTCTTATGTTTTACTTTATTTTGTAAGGAAAATAGTAAGGATTTGAAAATACAAACTCAACAGATTCAATTTCTTATGTTTTACTTTATTTTGTAAGGAAAATAGTAAGGATTTGAAAATACAAACTCAACGGATTAAATTTCTTATGTTGTACTTTATTTTGTAAGGAAAATAGTAAGGATTTGAAAATACAAACTCAACAGATTCAATTTCTTATGTTTTACTTTATTTTGTAAGGCAAATAGTAAGGATTTGAAAATACAAGCTCAACAGATTCAATTTCTTATGTTTTACTTTATTTTGTAAGGAAAATAGTAAGGAGTTGAAAATACAAACTCAACAGATTCAATTTCTTATGTTTTACTTTATTTTGTAAGGAAAATAGTAAGGATTTGAAAATACAAACTCAACAGATTCAATTTCTTATGTTTTACTTTATTTTGTAAGGAAAATAGTAAGGATTCGAAAATACAAGCTCAACGGATTCAATTTCTTATGTTTTACTTTATTTTGTAAGGAAAATAGTAAGGATTCGAAAATATAAGCTCAACGGATTCAATTTCTTATGTTTTACTTTATTTTGTAAGGAAAATAGTAAGGATTTGAAAATACAAACTCAACAGATTCAATTTCTTATGTTTTACTTTATTTTGTAAGGAAAATAGTAAGGATTCGAAAATACAAGCTCAACGGATTCAATTTCTTAAGTTTTACTTTATTTTGTAAGGAAAATAGTAAGGATTTGAAAATACAAACTCAACAGATTCAATTTCTTATGTTGTACTTTATTTTGTAAGGAAAATAGTAAGGATTTGAACATACAAACTCAACAGATTCAATTTCTTATGTTTTACTTTATTTTGTAAGAAAAATAGTAAGAATTTGAAAATACAAACTCAACAAATTCAATTTCTTATGTTTTACTTTATTTTGTAAGGAAAATAGTAAGGATTTGAAAATACAAACTCAACAGATTCAATTTCTTATGTTTTACTTTATTTTGTAAAGCAAATAGTAAGGATTTGAAAATACAAGCTCAACAGATTCAATTTCTTATGTTTTACTTTATTTTGTAAGGCAAATAGTAAGGAGTTGAAAATACAAACTCAACAGATTCAATTTCTTATGTTTTACTTTATTTTGTAAGGAAAATAGTAAGGATTTGAAAATACAAACTCAACAGATTCAATTTCTTATGTTTTACTTTATTTTGTAAGGAAAATAGTAAGGATTTGAAAATACAAACTCAACAGATTCGATTTATTATGTTTTACTTTATTTTGTAAGGAAAATAGTAATGATTTGAAAATACAAGCTCAACAGATTCAATTTCTTATGTTTTACTTTATTTTGTAAGGAAAATAGTAAGGATTTGAAAATACAAACTCAACAGATTCAATTTCTTATGTTTTACTTTATTTTGTAAGGAAAATAGTAAGGATTCGAAAATACAAGCTCAACGGATTCAATTTCTTATGTTTTACTTTATTTTGTAAGGAAAATAGCAAGGATTCGAAAATACAAGCTCAACGGATTCAATTTCTTATGTTTTACTTTATTTTGTAAGGAAAATAGTAAGGATTCGAAAATACAAGCTCAACGGATTCAATTTCTTATGTTTTACTTTATTTTGTAAGGAAAATAGTAAGGATTTGAAAATACAAACTCAACAGATTCAATTTCTTATGTTTTACTATATTTTGTAAGGAAAATAGTAAGGATTCGAAAATACAAGCTCAACGGATTCAATTTCTTAAGTTTTACTTTATTTTGTAAGGAAAATAGTAAGGATTTGAAAATACAAACTCAACAGATTCAATTTCTTATGTTGTACTTTATTTTGTAAGGAAAATAGTAAGGATTTGAAAATACAAACTCAACAGATTCAATTTCTTATGTTTTACTTTATTTTGTAAGAAAAATAGTAAGAATTTGAAAATACAAACTCAACAAATTCAATTTCTTATGTTTTACTTTATTTTGTAAGGAAAATAGTAAGGATTTGAAAATACAAACTCAACAGATTCAATTTCTTATGTTTTACTTTATTTTGTAAAGCAAATAGTAAGGATTTGAAAATACAAGCTCAACAGATTCAATTTCTTATGTTTTACTTTATTTTGTAAGGCAAATAGTAAGGAGTTGAAAATACAAACTCAACAGATTCAATTTCTTATGTTTTACTTTATTTTGTAAGGAAAATAGTAAGGATTCGAAAATACAAGCTCAACGGATTCAATTTCTTACGTTTTACTTTATTTTGTAAGGAAAATAGTAAGGATTCGAAAATACAAGCTCAACGGATTCAATTTCTTATGTTTTACTTTATTTTGTAAGGAAAATAGTAAGTATTCGAAAATACAAGCTCAACGGATTCAATTTCTTATGTTTTACTTTATTTTGTAAGGAAAATAGTAAGGATTTGAAAATACAAACTCAACAGATTCAATTTCTTATGTTTTACTTTATTTTGTAAGGAAAATAGTAAGGATTCGAAAATACAAGCTCAACGGATTCAATTTCTTATGTTTTACTTTATTTTGTAAGGATTTGAAAATACAAACTCAACAGATTCAATTTCTTATGTTTTACTTTATTTTGTAAGGAAAATAGTAAGGATTTGAAAATACAAACTCAACGGATTCAATTTCTTATGTTGTACTTTATTTTGTAAGGAAAATAGTAAGGATTTGAAAATACAAACTCAACAGATTCAATTTCTTATGTTTTACTTTATTTTGTAAGGAAAATAGTAAGGATTTGAAAATACAAACTCAACGGATTCAATTTCTTATGTTGTACTTTATTTTGTAAGGAAAATAGTAAGGATTTGAAAATACAAACTCAACAGATTCAATTTCTTATGTTTTACTTTATTTTGTAAGGCAAATAGTAAGGATTTGAAAATACAAGCTCAACAGATTCAATTTCTTATGTTTTACTTTATTTTGTAAGGAAAATAGTAAGGATTTGAAAATACAAACTCAACAGATTCAATTTCTTATGTTTTACTTTATTTTGTAAGGAAAATAGTAAGGATTTGAAAATACAAACTCAACAGATTCAATTTCTTATGTTTTACTTTATTTTGTAAGGAAAATAGTAAGGATTTGAAAATACAAACTCAACAGATTCAATTTCTTATGTTTTACTTTATTTTGTAAGGAAAATAGTAAGGATTTGAAAATACAAACTCAACGGATTAAATTTCTTATGTTGTACTTTATTTTGTAAGGAAAATAGTAAGGATTTGAAAATACAAACTCAACAGATTCAATTTCTTATGTTTTACTTTATTTTGTAAGGCAAATAGTAAGGATTTGAAAATACAAGCTCAACAGATTCAATTTCTTATGTTTTACTTTATTTTGTAAGGAAAATAGTAAGGAGTTGAAAATACAAACTCAACAGATTCAATTTCTTATGTTTTACTTTATTTTGTAAGGAAAATAGTAAGGATTTGAAAATACAAACTCAACAGATTCAATTTCTTATGTTTTACTTTATTTTGTAAGGAAAATAGTAAGGATTCGAAAATACAAGCTCAACGGATTCAATTTCTTATGTTTTACTTTATTTTGTAAGGAAAATAGTAAGGATTCGAAAATATAAGCTCAACGGATTCAATTTCTTATGTTTTACTTTATTTTGTAAGGAAAATAGTAAGGATTTGAAAATACAAACTCAACAGATTCAATTTCTTATGTTTTACTTTATTTTGTAAGGAAAATAGTAAGGATTCGAAAATACAAGCTCAACGGATTCAATTTCTTAAGTTTTACTTTATTTTGTAAGGAAAATAGTAAGGATTTGAAAATACAAACTCAACAGATTCAATTTCTTATGTTGTACTTTATTTTGTAAGGAAAATAGTAAGGATTTGAACATACAAACTCAACAGATTCAATTTCTTATGTTTTACTTTATTTTGTAAGAAAAATAGTAAGAATTTGAAAATACAAACTCAACAAATTCAATTTCTTATGTTTTACTTTATTTTGTAAGGAAAATAGTAAGGATTTGAAAATACAAACTCAACAGATTCAATTTCTTATGTTTTACTTTATTTTGTAAAGCAAATAGTAAGGATTTGAAAATACAAGCTCAACAGATTCAATTTCTTATGTTTTACTTTATTTTGTAAGGCAAATAGTAAGGAGTTGAAAATACAAACTCAACAGATTCAATTTCTTATGTTTTACTTTATTTTGTAAGGAAAATAGTAAGGATTTGAAAATACAAACTCAACAGATTCAATTTCTTATGTTTTACTTTATTTTGTAAGGAAAATAGTAAGGATTTGAAAATACAAACTCAACAGATTCGATTTATTATGTTTTACTTTATTTTGTAAGGAAAATAGTAATGATTTGAAAATACAAGCTCAACAGATTCAATTTCTTATGTTTTACTTTATTTTGTAAGGAAAATAGTAAGGATTTGAAAATACAAACTCAACAGATTCAATTTCTTATGTTTTACTTTATTTTGTAAGGAAAATAGTAAGGATTCGAAAATACAAGCTCAACGGATTCAATTTCTTATGTTTTACTTTATTTTGTAAGGAAAATAGCAAGGATTCGAAAATACAAGCTCAACGGATTCAATTTCTTATGTTTTACTTTATTTTGTAAGGAAAATAGTAAGTATTCGAAAATACAAGCTCAACGGATTTAATTTCTTATGTTTTACTTTATTTTGTAAGGAAAATAGTAAGAATTTGAAAATACAAACTCAACAGATTAAATTTCTTATGTTTTACTTTATTTTGTAAGGAAAATAGTAAGGATTCGAAAATACAAGCTCAACGGATTCAATTTCTTATGTTTTACTTTATTTTGTAAGGAAAATAGTAAGGATTTGAAAATACAAACTCAACAGATTCAATTTCTTATGTTGTACTTTATTTTGTAAGGAAAATAGTAAGGATTCGAAAATACAAGCTCAACGGATTCAATTTCTTATGTTTTACTTTATTTTGTAAGGATTTGAAAATACAAACTCAACAGATTCAATTTCTTATGTTTTACTTTATTTTGTAAGGAAAATAGTAAGGATTTGAAAATACAAACTCAACGGATTCAATTTCTTATGTTTTACTTTATTTTGTAAGGAAAATAGTAAGGAGTTGAAAATACAAACTCAACAGATTCAATTTCTTATGTTTTACTTTATTTTGTAAGGAAAATAGTAAGGATTTGAAAATACAAACTCAACAGATTCAATTTCTTATGTTTTACTTTATTTTGTAAGGAAAATAGTAAGGATTCGAAAATACAAGCTCAACGGATTCAATTTCTTATGTTTTACTTTATTTTGTAAGGAAAATAGTAAGGATTCGAAAATACAAGCTCAACGGATTCAATTTCTTATGTTTTACTTTATTTTGTAAGGAAAATAGTAAGGATTTGAAAATACAAACTCAACAGATTCAATTTCTTATGTTTTACTATATTTTGTAAGGAAAATAGTAAGGATTCGAAAATACAAGCTCAACGGATTCAATTTCTTAAGTTTTACTTTATTTTGTAAGGAAAATAGTAAGGATTTGAAAATACAAACTCAACAGATTCAATTTCTTATGTTGTACTTTATTTTGTAAGGAAAATAGTAAGGATTTGAAAATACAAACTCAACAGATTCAATTTCTTATGTTTTACTTTATTTTGTAAGAAAAATAGTAAGAATTTGAAAATACAAACTCAACAAATTCAATTTCTTATGTTTTACTTTATTTTGTAAGGAAAATAGTAAGGATTTGAAAATACAAACTCAACAGATTCAATTTCTTATGTTTTACTTTATTTTGTAAAGCAAATAGTAAGGATTTGAAAATACAAGCTCAACAGATTCAATTTCTTATGTTTTACTTTATTTTGTAAGGCAAATAGTAAGGAGTTGAAAATACAAACTCAACAGATTCAATTTCTTATGTTTTACTTTATTTTGTAAGGAAAATAGTAAGGATTTGAAAATACAAACTCAACAGATTCAATTTCTTATGTTTTACTTTATTTTGTAAGGAAAATAGTAAGGATTTGAAAATACAAACTCAACAGATTCAATTTCTTATGTTTTACTTTATTTTGTAAGGAAAATAGTAAGGATTTCAAAATACAAGCTCAACAGATTCATTTTTTTATGTTTTACTTTATTTTGTAAGGCAAATAGTAAGGAGTTGAAAATACAAACTCAACAGATTCAATTTCTTAAGTTTTACTTTATTTTGTAAGGAAAATAGTAAGGATTTGAAAATACAAACTCAACAGATTCAATTTCTTATGTTTTACTTTATTTTGTAAGGAAAATAGTAAGGATTTGAAAATACAAGCTCAACAGATTCAATTTCTTATGTTTTACTTTATTTTGTAAGGAAAATAGTAAGGAGTTGAAAATACAAACTCAACAGATTCAATTTCTTATGTTTTACTTTATTTTGTAAGGAAAATAGTAAGGATTTGAAAATACAAACTCAACAGATTCAATTTCTTATGTTTTACTTTATTTTGTAAGGAAAATAGTAAGGATTCGAAAATACAAGCTCAACGGATTCAATTTCTTATGTTTTACTTTATTTTGTAAGGAAAATAGTAAGTATTCGAAAATACAAGCTCAACGGATTTAATTTCTTATGTTTTACTTTATTTTGTAAGGAAAATAGTAAGAATTTGAAAATACAAACTCAACAGATTAAATTTCTTATGTTTTACTTTATTTTGTAAGGAAAATAGTAAGGATTCGAAAATACAAGCTCAACGGATTCAATTTCTTATGTTTTACTTTATTTTGTAAGGAAAATAGTAAGGATTTGAAAATACAAACTCAACAGATTCAATTTCTTATGTTGTACTTTATTTTGTAAGGAAAATAGTAAGGATTCGAAAATACAAGCTCAACGGATTCAATTTCTTATGTTTTACTTTATTTTGTAAGGATTTGAAAATACAAACTCAACAGATTCAATTTCTTATGTTTTACTTTATTTTGTAAGGAAAATAGTAAGGATTTGAAAATACAAACTCAACGGATTCAATTTCTTATGTTTTACTTTATTTTGTAAGGAAAATAGTAAGGAGTTGAAAATACAAACTCAACAGATTCAATTTCTTATGTTTTACTTTATTTTGTAAGGAAAATAGTAAGGATTTGAAAATACAAACTCAACAGATTCAATTTCTTATGTTTTACTTTATTTTGTAAGGAAAATAGTAAGGATTCGAAAATACAAGCTCAACGGATTCAATTTCTTATGTTTTACTTTATTTTGTAAGGAAAATAGTAAGGATTCGAAAATACAAGCTCAACGGATTCAATTTCTTATGTTTTACTTTATTTTGTAAGGAAAATAGTAAGGATTTGAAAATACAAACTCAACAGATTCAATTTCTTATGTTTTACTATATTTTGTAAGGAAAATAGTAAGGATTCGAAAATACAAGCTCAACGGATTCAATTTCTTAAGTTTTACTTTATTTTGTAAGGAAAATAGTAAGGATTTGAAAATACAAACTCAACAGATTCAATTTCTTATGTTGTACTTTATTTTGTAAGGAAAATAGTAAGGATTTGAAAATACAAACTCAACAGATTCAATTTCTTATGTTTTACTTTATTTTGTAAGAAAAATAGTAAGAATTTGAAAATACAAACTCAACAAATTCAATTTCTTATGTTTTACTTTATTTTGTAAGGAAAATAGTAAGGATTTGAAAATACAAACTCAACAGATTCAATTTCTTATGTTTTACTTTATTTTGTAAAGCAAATAGTAAGGATTTGAAAATACAAGCTCAACAGATTCAATTTCTTATGTTTTACTTTATTTTGTAAGGCAAATAGTAAGGAGTTGAAAATACAAACTCAACAGATTCAATTTCTTATGTTTTACTTTATTTTGTAAGGAAAATAGTAAGGATTCGAAAATACAAGCTCAACGGATTCAATTTCTTATGTTTTACTTTATTTTGTAAGGAAAATAGTAAGGATTCGAAAATACAAGCTCAACGGATTCAATTTCTTATGTTTTACTTTATTTTGTAAGGAAAATAGTAAGTATTCGAAAATACAAGCTCAACGGATTCAATTTCTTATGTTTTACTTTATTTTGTAAGGAAAATAGTAAGGATTTGAAAATACAAACTCAACAGATTCAATTTCTTATGTTTTACTTTATTTTGTAAGGAAAATAGTAAGGATTCGAAAATACAAGCTCAACGGATTCAATTTCTTATGTTTTACTTTATTTTGTAAGGATTTGAAAATACAAACTCAACAGATTCAATTTCTTATGTTTTACTTTATTTTGTAAGGAAAATAGTAAGGATTTGAAAATACAAACTCAACGGATTCAATTTCTTATGTTGTACTTTATTTTGTAAGGAAAATAGTAAGGATTTGAAAATACAAACTCAACAGATTCAATTTCTTATGTTTTACTTTATTTTGTAAGGAAAATAGTAAGGATTTGAAAATACAAACTCAACGGATTCAATTTCTTATGTTGTACTTTATTTTGTAAGGAAAATAGTAAGGATTTGAAAATACAAACTCAACAGATTCAATTTCTTATGTTTTACTTTATTTTGTAAGGCAAATAGTAAGGATTTGAAAATACAAGCTCAACAGATTCAATTTCTTATGTTTTACTTTATTTTGTAAGGAAAATAGTAAGGATTTGAAAATACAAACTCAACAGATTCAATTTCTTATGTTTTACTTTATTTTGTAAGGAAAATAGTAAGGATTTGAAAATACAAACTCAACAGATTCAATTTCTTATGTTTTACTTTATTTTGTAAGGAAAATAGTAAGGATTTGAAAATACAAACTCAACAGATTCAATTTCTTATGTTTTACTTTATTTTGTAAGGAAAATAGTAAGGATTTGAAAATACAAACTCAACGGATTAAATTTCTTATGTTGTACTTTATTTTGTAAGGAAAATAGTAAGGATTTGAAAATACAAACTCAACAGATTCAATTTCTTATGTTTTACTTTATTTTGTAAGGCAAATAGTAAGGATTTGAAAATACAAGCTCAACAGATTCAATTTCTTATGTTTTACTTTATTTTGTAAGGAAAATAGTAAGGAGTTGAAAATACAAACTCAACAGATTCAATTTCTTATGTTTTACTTTATTTTGTAAGGAAAATAGTAAGGATTTGAAAATACAAACTCAACAGATTCAATTTCTTATGTTTTACTTTATTTTGTAAGGAAAATAGTAAGGATTCGAAAATACAAGCTCAACGGATTCAATTTCTTATGTTTTACTTTATTTTGTAAGGAAAATAGTAAGGATTCGAAAATATAAGCTCAACGGATTCAATTTCTTATGTTTTACTTTATTTTGTAAGGAAAATAGTAAGGATTTGAAAATACAAACTCAACAGATTCAATTTCTTATGTTTTACTTTATTTTGTAAGAAAAATAGTAAGAATTTGAAAATACAAACTCAACAAATTCAATTTCTTATGTTTTACTTTATTTTGTAAGGAAAATAGTAAGGATTTGAAAATACAAACTCAACAGATTCAATTTCTTATGTTTTACTTTATTTTGTAAAGCAAATAGTAAGGATTTGAAAATACAAGCTCAACAGATTCAATTTCTTATGTTTTACTTTATTTTGTAAGGCAAATAGTAAGGAGTTGAAAATACAAACTCAACAGATTCAATTTCTTATGTTTTACTTTATTTTGTAAGGAAAATAGTAAGGATTCGAAAATACAAGCTCAACGGATTCAATTTCTTATGTTTTACTTTATTTTGTAAGGAAAATAGTAAGGATTCGAAAATACAAGCTCAACGGATTCAATTTCTTATGTTTTACTTTATTTTGTAAGGAAAATAGTAAGTTTTCGAAAATACAAGCTCAACGGATTCAATTTCTTATGTTTTACTTTATTTTGTAAGGAAAATAGTAAGGATTTGAAAATACAAACTCAACAGATTCAATTTCTTATGTTTTACTTTATTTTGTAAGGAAAATAGTAAGGATTCGAAAATACAAGCTCAACGGATTCAATTTCTTATGTTTTACTTTATTTTGTAAGGATTTGAAAATACAAACTCAACAGATTCAATTTCTTATGTTTTACTTTATTTTGTAAGGAAAATAGTAAGGATTTGAAAATACAAACTCAACGGATTCAATTTCTTATGTTGTACTTTATTTTGTAAGGAAAATAGTAAGGATTTGAAAATACAAACTCAACAGATTCAATTTCTTATGTTTTACTTTATTTTGTAAGGAAAATAGTAAGGATTTGAAAATACAAACTCAACGGATTCAATTTCTTATGTTGTACTTTATTTTGTAAGGAAAATAGTAAGGATTTGAAAATACAAACTCAACAGATTCAATTTCTTATGTTTTACTTTATTTTGTAAGGCAAATAGTAAGGATTTGAAAATACAAGCTCAACAGATTCAATTTCTTATGTTTTACTTTATTTTGTAAGGAAAATAGTAAGGATTTGAAAATACAAACTCAACAGATTCAATTTCTTATGTTTTACTTTATTTTGTAAGGAAAATAGTAAGGATTTGAAAATACAAACTCAACAGATTCAATTTCTTATGTTTTACTTTATTTTGTAAGGAAAATAGTAAGGATTTGAAAATACAAACTCAACAGATTCAATTTCTTATGTTTTACTTTATTTTGTAAGGAAAATAGTAAGGATTTGAAAATACAAACTCAACGGATTAAATTTCTTATGTTGTACTTTATTTTGTAAGGAAAATAGTAAGGATTTGAAAATACAAACTCAACAGATTCAATTTCTTATGTTTTACTTTATTTTGTAAGGCAAATAGTAAGGATTTGAAAATACAAGCTCAACAGATTCAATTTCTTATGTTTTACTTTATTTTGTAAGGAAAATAGTAAGGAGTTGAAAATACAAACTCAACAGATTCAATTTCTTATGTTTTACTTTATTTTGTAAGGAAAATAGTAAGGATTTGAAAATACAAACTCAACAGATTCAATTTCTTATGTTTTACTTTATTTTGTAAGGAAAATAGTAAGGATTCGAAAATACAAGCTCAACGGATTCAATTTCTTATGTTTTACTTTATTTTGTAAGGAAAATAGTAAGGATTCGAAAATATAAGCTCAACGGATTCAATTTCTTATGTTTTACTTTATTTTGTAAGGAAAATAGTAAGGATTTGAAAATACAAACTCAACAGATTCAATTTCTTATGTTTTACTTTATTTTGTAAGGAAAATAGTAAGGATTCGAAAATACAAGCTCAACGGATTCAATTTCTTAAGTTTTACTTTATTTTGTAAGGAAAATAGTAAGGATTTGAAAATACAAACTCAACAGATTCAATTTCTTATGTTGTACTTTATTTTGTAAGGAAAATAGTAAGGATTTGAAAATACAAACTCAACAGATTCAATTTCTTATGTTTTACTTTATTTTGTAAGAAAAATAGTAAGAATTTGAAAATACAAACTCAACAAATTCAATTTCTTATGTTTTACTTTATTTTGTAAGGAAAATAGTAAGGATTTGAAAATACAAACTCAACAGATTCAATTTCTTATGTTTTACTTTATTTTGTAAAGCAAATAGTAAGGATTTGAAAATACAAGCTCAACAGATTCAATTTCTTATGTTTTACTTTATTTTGTAAGGCAAATAGTAAGGAGTTGAAAATACAAACTCAACAGATTCAATTTCTTATGTTTTACTTTATTTTGTAAGGAAAATAGTAAGGATTTGAAAATACAAACTCAACAGATTCAATTTCTTATGTTTTACTTTATTTTGTAAGGAAAATAGTAAGGATTTGAAAATACAAACTCAACAGATTCGATTTATTATGTTTTACTTTATTTTGTAAGGAAAATAGTAATGATTTGAAAATACAAGCTCAACAGATTCAATTTCTTATGTTTTACTTTATTTTGTAAGGAAAATAGTAAGGATTTGAAAATACAAACTCAACAGATTCAATTTCTTATGTTTTACTTTATTTTGTAAGGAAAATAGTAAGGATTCGAAAATACAAGCTCAACGGATTCAATTTCTTATGTTTTACTTTATTTTGTAAGGAAAATAGCAAGGATTCGAAAATACAAGCTCAACGGATTCAATTTCTTATGTTTTACTTTATTTTGTAAGGAAAATAGTAAGTATTCGAAAATACAAGCTCAACGGATTTAATTTCTTATGTTTTACTTTATTTTGTAAGGAAAATAGTAAGAATTTGAAAATACAAACTCAACAGATTAAATTTCTTATGTTTTACTTTATTTTGTAAGGAAAATAGTAAGGATTCGAAAATACAAGCTCAACGGATTCAATTTCTTATGTTTTACTTTATTTTGTAAGGAAAATAGTAAGGATTTGAAAATACAAACTCAACAGATTCAATTTCTTATGTTGTACTTTATTTTGTAAGGAAAATAGTAAGGATTCGAAAATACAAGCTCAACGGATTCAATTTCTTATGTTTTACTTTATTTTGTAAGGATTTGAAAATACAAACTCAACAGATTCAATTTCTTATGTTTTACTTTATTTTGTAAGGAAAATAGTAAGGATTTGAAAATACAAACTCAACGGATTCAATTTCTTATGTTTTACTTTATTTTGTAAGGAAAATAGTAAGGAGTTGAAAATACAAACTCAACAGATTCAATTTCTTATGTTTTACTTTATTTTGTAAGGAAAATAGTAAGGATTTGAAAATACAAACTCAACAGATTCAATTTCTTATGTTTTACTTTATTTTGTAAGGAAAATAGTAAGGATTCGAAAATACAAGCTCAACGGATTCAATTTCTTATGTTTTACTTTATTTTGTAAGGAAAATAGTAAGGATTCGAAAATACAAGCTCAACGGATTCAATTTCTTATGTTTTACTTTATTTTGTAAGGAAAATAGTAAGGATTTGAAAATACAAACTCAACAGATTCAATTTCTTATGTTTTACTATATTTTGTAAGGAAAATAGTAAGGATTCGAAAATACAAGCTCAACGGATTCAATTTCTTAAGTTTTACTTTATTTTGTAAGGAAAATAGTAAGGATTTGAAAATACAAACTCAACAGATTCAATTTCTTATGTTGTACTTTATTTTGTAAGGAAAATAGTAAGGATTTGAAAATACAAACTCAACAGATTCAATTTCTTATGTTTTACTTTATTTTGTAAGAAAAATAGTAAGAATTTGAAAATACAAACTCAACAAATTCAATTTCTTATGTTTTACTTTATTTTGTAAGGAAAATAGTAAGGATTTGAAAATACAAACTCAACAGATTCAATTTCTTATGTTTTACTTTATTTTGTAAAGCAAATAGTAAGGATTTGAAAATACAAGCTCAACAGATTCAATTTCTTATGTTTTACTTTATTTTGTAAGGCAAATAGTAAGGAGTTGAAAATACAAACTCAACAGATTCAATTTCTTATGTTTTACTTTATTTTGTAAGGAAAATAGTAAGGATTTGAAAATACAAACTCAACAGATTCAATTTCTTATGTTTTACTTTATTTTGTAAGGAAAATAGTAAGGATTTGAAAATACAAACTCAACAGATTCAATTTCTTATGTTTTTCTTTATTTTGTAAGGAAAATAGTAAGGATTTCAAAATACAAGCTCAACAGATTCATTTTTTTATGTTTTACTTTATTTTGTAAGGCAAATAGTAAGGAGTTGAAAATACAAACTCAACAGATTCAATTTCTTAAGTTTTACTTTATTTTGTAAGGAAAATAGTAAGGATTTGAAAATACAAACTCAACAGATTCAATTTCTTATGTTTTACTTTATTTTGTAAGGAAAATAGTAAGGATTTGAAAATACAAGCTCAACAGATTCAATTTCTTATGTTTTACTTTATTTTGTAAGGAAAATAGTAAGGAGTTGAAAATACAAACTCAACAGATTCAATTTCTTATGTTTTACTTTATTTTGTAAGGAAAATAGTAAGGATTTGAAAATACAAACTCAACAGATTCAATTTCTTACGTTTTACTTTATTTTGTAAGGAAAATAGTAAGGATTCGAAAATACAAGCTCAACGGATTCAATTTCTTACGTTTTACTTTATTTTGTAAGGAAAATAGTAAGGATTCGAAAATACAAGCTCAACGGATTCAATTTCTTATGTTTTACTTTATTTTGTAAGGAAAATAGTAAGGATTTGAAAATACAAACTCAACAGATTCAATTTCTTATGTTTTACTTTATTTTGTAAAGAAAATAGTAAGGATTCGAAAATACAAGCTCAACGGATTCAATTTCTTAAGTTTTACTTTATTTTGTAAGGAAAATAGTAAGGATTTGAAAATACAAACTCAACAGATTCAATTTCTCATGTTTTACTTTATTTTGTAAGGAAAATAGTAAGGATTTCAAAATACAAGCTCAACAGATTCAATTTCTTATGTTTTACTTTATTTTGTAAGGAAAATAGTAAGGATTTGAAAATACAAACTCAACAGATTCAATTTCTTATGTTTTACTTTATTTTGTAAGGAAATAGTAAGGATTTGAAAATACAAACTCAACGGATTCAATTTCTTATGTTGTACTTTATTTTGTAAGGAAAATAGTAAGGATTTGAAAATACAAACTCAACAGATTCAATTTCTTATGTTTTACTTTATTTTGTAAGGAAAATAGTAAGGATTCGAAAATACAAGCTCAACGGATTCAATTTCTTATGTTTTACTTTATTTTGTAAGGAAAATAGTAAGGATTCGAAAATACAAGCTCAACGGATTCAATTTCTTATGTTTTACTTTATTTTGTAAGGAAAATAGTAAGGATTCGAAAATACAAGCTCAACGGATTCAATTTCTTATGTTTTACTTTATTTTGTAAGGAAAATAGTAAGGATTTGAAAATACAAACTCAACAGATTCAATTTCTTATGTTTTACTTTATTTTGTAAGGAAAATAGTAAGGATTCGAAAATACAAGCTCAACGGATTCAATTTCTTAAGTTTTACTTTATTTTGTAAGGAAAATAGTAAGGATTTGAAAATACAAACTCAACAGATTCAATTTCTTATGTTGTACTTTATTTTGTAAGGAAAATAGTAAGGATTTGAAAATACAAACTCAACAGATTCAATTTCTTATGTTTTACTTTATTTTGTAAGAAAAATAGTAAGAATTTGAAAATACAAACTCAACAGATTCAATTTCTTATGTTTTACTTTATTTTGTAAGGCAAATAGTAAGGATTTGAAAATACAAGCTCAACAGATTCAATTTCTTATGTTTTACTTTATTTTGTAAGGCAAATAGTAAGGAGTTGAAAATACAAACTCAACAGATTCAATTTCTTATGTTTTACTTTATTTTGTAAGGAAAATAGTAAGGATTTGAAAATACAAACTCAACAGATTCAATTTCTTATGTTTTACTTTATTTTGTAAGGAAAATAGTAAGGATTTGAAAATACAAACTCAACAGATTCGATTTATTATGTTTTACTTTATTTTGTAAGGAAAATAGTAATGATTTGAAAATACAAGCTCAACAGATTCAATTTCTTATGTTTTACTTTATTTTGTAAGGAAAATAGTAAGGATTTGAAAATACAAACTCAACAGATTCAATTTCTTATGTTTTACTTTATTTTGTAAGGAAAATAGTAAGGGTTTGAAAATACAAACTCAACAGATTCAATTTCTTATGTTTTACTTTATTTTGTAAGGAAAATAGTAAGGATTCGAAAATACAAGCTCAACAGATTCAATTTCTTATGTTTTACTTTATTTTGTAAGGAAAATAGTAAGGAGTTGAAAATACAAACTCAACAGATTCAATTTCTTATGTTTTACTTTATTTTGTAAGGAAAATAGTAAGGATTTGAAAATACAAACTCAACAGATTCAATTTCTTATGTTTTACTTTATTTTGTAAGGAAAATAGTAAGGATTCGAAAATACAAGCTCAACGGATTCAATTTCTTATGTTTTACTTTATTTTGTAAGGAAAATAGTAAGGATTCGAAAATACAAGCTCAACGGATTCAATTTCTTATGTTTTACTTTATTTTGTAAGGAAAATAGTAAGGATTTGAAAATACAAACTCAACAGATTCAATTTCTTATGTTTTACTTTATTTTGTAAGGAAAATAGTAAGGATTCGAAAATACAAGCTCAACGGATTCAATTTCTTAAGTTTTACTTTATTTTGTAAGGAAAATAGTAAGGATTTGAAAATACAAACTCAACAGATTCAATTTCTTATGTTTTACTTTATTTTGTAAGGAAAATAGTAAGGATTTCAAAATACAAGCTCAACAGATTCAATTTCTTATGTTTTACTTTATTTTGTAAGGAAAATAGTAAGGATTTGAAAATACAAACTCAACAGATTCAATTTCTTATGTTTTACTTTATTTTGTAAGGAAATAGTAAGGATTTGAAAATACAAACTCAACGGATTCAATTTCTTATGTTGTACTTTATTTTGTAAGGAAAATAGTAAGGATTTGAAAATACAAACTCAACAGATTCAATTTCTTATGTTTTACTTTATTTTGTAAGGAAAATAGTAAGGATTCGAAAATACAAGCTCAACGGATTCAATTTCTTATGTTTTACTTTATTTTGTAAGGAAAATAGTAAGGATTCGAAAATACAAGCTCAACGGATTCAATTTCTTATGTTTTACTTTATTTTGTAAGGAAAATAGTAAGGATTCGAAAATACAAGCTCAACGGATTCAATTTCTTATGTTTTACTTTATTTTGTAAGGAAAATAGTAAGGATTTGAAAATACAAACTCAACAGATTCAATTTCTTATGTTTTACTTTATTTTGTAAGGAAAATAGTAAGGATTCGAAAATACAAGCTCAACGGATTCAATTTCTTAAGTTTTACTTTATTTTGTAAGGAAAATAGTAAGGATTTGAAAATACAAACTCAACAGATTCAATTTCTTATGTTGTACTTTATTTTGTAAGGAAAATAGTAAGGATTTGAAAATACAAACTCAACAGATTCAATTTCTTATGTTTTACTTTATTTTGTAAGAAAAATAGTAAGAATTTGAAAATACAAACTCAACAGATTCAATTTCTTATGTTTTACTTTATTTTGTAAGGCAAATAGTAAGGATTTGAAAATACAAGCTCAACAGATTCAATTTCTTATGTTTTACTTTATTTTGTAAGGCAAATAGTAAGGAGTTGAAAATACAAACTCAACAGATTCAATTTCTTATGTTTTACTTTATTTTGTAAGGAAAATAGTAAGGATTTGAAAATACAAACTCAACAGATTCAATTTCTTATGTTTTACTTTATTTTGTAAGGAAAATAGTAAGGATTTGAAAATACAAACTCAACAGATTCGATTTATTATGTTTTACTTTATTTTGTAGGGAAAATAGTAATGATTTGAAAATACAAGCTCAACAGATTCAATTTCTTATGTTTTACTTTATTTTTTAAGGAAAATAGTAAGGATTTGAAAATACAAACTCAACAGATTCAATTTCTTATGTTTTACTTTATTTTGTAAGGAAAATAGTAAGGGTTTGAAAATACAAACTCAACAGATTCAATTTCTTATGTTTTACTTTATTTTGTAAGGAAAATAGTAAGGATTCGAAAATACAAGCTCAACGGATTCAATTTCTTATGTTTTACTTTATTTTGTAAGGAAAATAGTAAGTATTCGAAAATACAAGCTCAACGGATTCAATTTCTTATGTTTTACTTTATTTTGTAAGGAAAATAGTAAGGATTTGAAAATACAAACTCAACAGATTCAATTTCTTATGTTTTACTTTATTTTGTAAGGAAAATAGTAAGGATTTGAAAATACAAACTCAACAGATTCAATTTCTTATGTTTTACTTTATTTTGTAAGGAAATAGTAAGGATTTGAAAATACAAACTCAACGGATTCAATTTCTTATGTTGTACTTTATTTTGTAAGGAAAATAGTAAAGATTTGAAAATACAAACTCAACAGATTCAATTTCTTATGTTTTACTTTATTTTGTAAGGCAAATAGTAAGGATTTGAAAATACAAGCTCAACAGATTCAATTTCTTATGTTTTACTTTATTTTGTAAGGAAAATAGTAAGGAGTTGAAAATACAAACTCAACAGATTCAATTTCTTATGTTTTACTTTGTTTTGTAAGGAAAATAGTAAGGATTTGAAAATACAAACTCAACCGATTCAATTTCTTATGTTTTACTTTATTTTGTAAGGAAAATAGTAAGGATTCGAAAATACAAGCTCAACGGATTCAATTTCTTATGTTTTACTTTATTTTGTAAGGAAAATAGTAAGGATTCGAAAATACAAGCTCAACGGATTCAATTTCTTATGTTTTACTTTATTTTGTAAGGAAAATAGTAAGGATTTGAAAATACAAACTCAACAGATTCAATTTCTTATGTTTTACTTTATTTTGTAAGGAAAATAGTAAGGATTCGAAAATACAAGCTCAACGGATTCAATTTCTTATGTTTTACTTTATTTTGTAAGGAAAATAGTAAGGATTCGAAAATACAAGCTCAACGGATTCAATTTCTTATGTTTTACTTTATTTTGTAAGGAAAATAGTAAGGATTTGAAAATACAAACTCAACAGATTCAATTTCTTATGTTTTACTTTATTTTGTAAGGAAAATAGTAAGGATTCGAAAATACAAGCTCAACGGATTCAATTTCTTAAGTTTTACTTTATTTTGTAAGGAAAATAGTAAGGATTTGAAAATACAAACTCAACAGATTCAATTTCTTAAGTTTTACTTTATTTTGTAAGGAAAATAGTAATGATTTGAAAATACAAACTCAACAGATTCAATTTCTTATGTTTTACTTTATTTTGTAAGGAAAATAGTAAGGATTTGAAAATACAAACTCAACAGATTCAATTTCTTATGTTTTACTTTATTTTGTAAGGAAAATAGTAAGGATTTGAAAATACAAACTCAACGGATTCAATTTCTTATGTTGTACTTTATTTTGCAAGGAAAATAGTAAGGATTTGAAAATACAAACTCAACAGATTCAATTTCTTATGTTTTACTTTATTTTGTAAGGCAAATAGTAAGGATTTGAAAATACAAGCTCAACAGATTCAATTTCTTATGTTTTACTTTATTTTGTAAGGAAAATAGTAAGGAGTTGAAAATACAAACTCAACAGATTCAATTTCTTATGTTTTACTTTATTTTGTAAGGAAAATAGTAAGGATTTGAAAATACAAACTCAACAGATTCAATTTCTTATGTTTTACTTTATTTTGTAAGGAAAATAGTAAGGATTTGAAAATACAAGCTCAACAGATTCAATTTCTTATGTTTTACTTTATTTTGTAAGGCAAATAGTAAGGATTTGACAATAAAAACTCAACAGATTCAATTTCTTATGTTTTACTTTATTTTGTAAGGAAAATAGTAAGGATTTGAAAATACGTCAAACTCAACAGATTCAATTTCTTATGTTTTACTTTATTTTGTAAGGAAAATAGTAAGGATTTGAAAATACAAATTCAACAGATTCAATTTCTTATGTTTTACTTTATTTTGTAAGGAAAATAGGAAAATCTTGACACACCAGTTCCCTATATGTGTTTCAAAGTGATGTCACATACCAAGGACCAATCACGTCCCTCATCCACACTGCCTACGTGGCTGCTGTTACATGTAGAGAAGTTAGCTAGCGCCCAGCTAGCCAGTCGGAGACGAATTGGAGTCGAGATAGAGGGTTGTATCTTGCTGTTGAGTCAAGTACCAGCTCTCCGAGTGATCCTATCTAATGGACAACTCCGTCTAACCGATAGGGAACTAGTGTCAAGATGATTATTAAAGATGACAGAACTTAATATGGTCTTCGTATGCTTATTGTAGTAGTGAACCCCTTCGTAGTAGCGTACGTGGAGTTTACCGCCAAGTACTCAAGACATGAGTGTTTGTAGGTAAAGCCGACGAACCGTTACAATATTAACTATAACTCCAACTATATACATTCAACTATAAATGTGTTTCCATGCTCACCAGAATATAACTCTCAAATCTGCTGAAGAGTGATTATGATTGGCTGATTTGGCTCAAACAGAATGATCCCACAATATATTGCAAGTCAACAAAACACGTCAAAACACAAGTTCTTCAACATATTTTCAACCGGATGATACCCGCAGCACTGGATGTCAATATAACACAGCACATATCCATTTTGTGGGATTCCAATTGCCTTACTTTTCCGGAAAAGGGGTCGGGACTGACAAAAATAGAAGGTTGTAACAGACAAATCACTACGTAACACTTGCTGCTGCTTTCTATTCGGATCAAATTTTACCAGATTTAAGCTAACGAATCCAATATACTCGTGACACTGCGTTCACACGTCGTATAACCATACTGCTATTTCATAAGAGGCCTTTGGCATAAACAATCTTTCCATTAAGTTTTGACAGAATATTTTGGAGAGCCAATTCAAGTGACAATAATTAGCTTCACTGACTTTGAAGGCCATTTTTCTCCAATTCAATAATATAGCGGTGATTTATAACTTCAATCATGATTTCACTTTGGAATGGCCTTATCATAACAACTTTGTGTCATTTTAAACCTATGGACATCTACTTTCTGAAAATGTGAAGAAGAAAAAAATCATTATTTTATTTTTTGCTACTCATCATTTTGTGGTGCCAGAGCTAGGTCACATATGGGTGAGGAAGGGTGTATGCCAATGGTTTGAATGCTATCTACAGAATAACACAAGGATCACGGTCCTCTAAAACAAAGCCGCGATCCGCTAAAACACCTTCAAATGCACACGCATCATCTAATTTTAATGTATCACACGACAATGATTGTAGCCCCAGATACCCCCAAGACAAGATTCGTAGAGCTACTGGATCTTTGGGTCGGGGATTTTTACTGATCTTATCATTGTCACTTCGGTAGTATAAGCATATCAAAATTGGCACATCGTAATCGCAGTCAACCTGGCTGAAATCATATGTGGAAGTGTAAGTATGTAATATCATTTTTGGAGTATTATGGCCCACATGCATCCTCGGGTATGCTGACGTAAGGTGTGTTTCAAGTCCCATAGTATTTCTCTCGACGCGCAGATGTCTTGCTGGGTTACCGCTTACCGTTACCGTTTTAGGTGCTAGTCTCTCATGACTTTCAAGAATAAAGAATTGGTCGATTTTGTGTTTGTTATAGTCATCCCAAAAGTGAAACCAAAATCCAAAGTATTCTTTCATTTTCTTTATGTATTCGTTGAGACGGCCACATATGATCTCAGCATCAGATTTCCTGGTAACTACCATACAGTGGGCTAGAAGGATAGTCGCGTAGAAGATGTATTCGGTCGATATGTAACAGTATGTTGATATAGCTCTGGGAATGTCTGCCTGGTCAGGACCTGCTTGTTTTATCTTCTCCACCAGTGCTACTTTGAGTTGGGGGTTTGTAGGTGCAAAACGGGCTGCTACTTCTCCAGCTAATCTAACCATGTCACCAAGTATGTTAAGAATGCGCTCTTTAAGTGGAGTTCCCTTCTCGTTACTTGTTACATGCTTTGCAAGGTATTTTTCGTTTAGGTAGTTCAGTGTCAGTTCGTCGCATAAGCCCTGAAACTCTGCGTTTGCGTTCTCGTCTCGGAATTGAAGAAGTTCTCCACGCACTACTCGATCGATAGCGGAGAGATTATCCTGACCCTTCGCGGCTTCACCTTTAAATACCAGATCCAAAAATATGGAACATGCAGCCAAACCAATGCTAGCGGTAGCTAGCCCTCCCGTTGCAAAATCAATGACAGTTGCCATGATACCTAGCAAACCTATGACCCGTTCTTTAGGATCATTCGATCTCAATTTTGTTATATTATCATTGGTCTTCTTTAAGGCATCATGAATTGCATTTAAGTCGTCTAGCTCCGCTTTGCTGATAGCTGCCTCAGCGTTTGTTTTTTGCTCTGCTAAGTACTTCTCAATGTCCGTCAATTTACTTGCAATCGCTTCGTTATTACCATGTACTTCATTTAGTCTGTCCTCAACACTCCGTAGAATATCATTAACCCCTGATGTAGGTTGAGAGCCGATTCCACCCATTGTATAGCTATAAACATAAACATAGATATGAACATGGTTATTCCATAGTTGTAGCTTATAATTATAAGCATAAGGTTTTTTAATTTCAATATCAACACTTTCTACATCATTGTGCAATTGTCGTAAAATGTCCATTTTCTAAGGTTTCCACTGTTAGGTCCAAGTGGCAAAGGCCGTATAAATATGTTCATATTCTCCAAATGGCTCTCAACTGCATCAAAATTAATTAAATTATATATATTATAAAGTGGCACATGGTTGTGCATTGTGCATCACTCACTCTTCACATTTCTCTCTGAATGATAGGAAATATTATTTTACTATTGTAATTGAAATATATGACGCTCAAGTTATGGTAGGGAAGGATAGAGGCCAGAGGGTGATTTTAAGGGACTGTTCATTATTTATGGTGGAGGGTGTGGGACAAATTCGAGACTCGTATATTAAAATTACCTAACCCCCACTACAGCTGAAACTGAAAATTACATGACCCCCCTGCTAACCAGTAACTTTTTACACATAGTTTAAGGGGGATGTGCACCTTCGCATAGCCTCCGTAAAACTGCCGTAACTTCTTCATTATTCATTTAATCTTAATAAAAGTATACATTTTTTTGCAGGAAAGGGTTCAATGAATCCAACTATGATCATGAAATTGACCATTTTGGAGAAAATTATAAAAAACATGTTTTTTGACCCATTTTAGGTTCTGCAAAGATAACTCAAAATATATTTTGCCAAATTGTGTCATACTAGTTTTATTATATTCCTCATGCAATTCCCTAGGAATCTTTTTTTAAATTTTTTTTACTTTATTATTTTTTTAATTATAGACCAAAAAGTGCTAAAAAACATGATTTTTAACCTCCAAAATCGTGAAAATCACATTTTTTGGTAAAAAAACATATTTTTTGGCACTTTTTGGTCGATAATTCAAAAAATAATAAATAAAATTAAAAAAAAAAAAGATTCCTAGGGAATTGCATGAGGAATATAATAAAACTAGTTAGATAAAATTTAACAAAATATATTTTGAGTTATCTTTGCAGAACCTAAAATGGGTCAAAAAACGTGTTTTTTATCATTTTCTCCCAAAATGGTCAATTTCATGATCATGTTTGGATTCATTGAACCCTTTTCTGCAAAAAAATGTATACTTTTATATAGATTTAATAAATAATAAAGAAGTTACGGCAGTTTTAGGGAGGCTGTACCTGAAGGTGCACATCCTCCTTAAACAAATTTACACAACCCCCCCTGTTTAAGAATACAAAGTTACCTAACCCCCCCTATTTCAACATATGAAAGTTACATGACCCCCCCTATAGTTTACCCCCCTCCACCATAAATAATGAACGGTCCCTAAGGAAGCCCCATAATCCCTTGCGAAATTGTTGTACCAAGGATTTCAATCGATACTGCAGCTGTAGGCCTATGTACCAAATATCAGTGAATTCCATGTAACTTATTATGTTATAGCCCAAGGTTATTTTGTCAAATATTTATTTATTTTTATTTTAAGAAAAGCAAATAGTAATACAATGAAAGTTTTGATATTGCCGATAAATAGAAGAACAGGTAAGTCATAAGCACCATACATAATGTTTTTCTTTTACTGAAAGTTATTAGTTGATATCAATATAGCGGCGTACCCTCGCTACGCTCGGGCACTCGCTAGCTGAGTATTATTATCTAAATTAGATACCTTCATGATTTGTAGCAACATGGGCATAGATAATGAGTTAAAATTGTAGAACCCTGAATTATTTTTTTCATTTGAAATAGGCTTTGTTCATAGAAATTGAGTTTTGTGATATCTTTGAATCTCGGACCCAATTTCAATACCCCATTTAGGAGGGAAACAATGTTATAGTTACCCCATTTGTTGGCTCTTTTTACTTCAGGCTTTTCTTCCATCTTTTCTAACTTTTCATTTCATTCAGCCAGCATGCTTATATAGGCTTTTTAAGCCTGGCCAGAGTATTTTGCTTGAGCCTGGTCCCTTAGACCCAAGCGTGTGTCCGTACGGACCGACTTAAACAAACAAACAAACAAACCCCCCAAAATGTGCAGTACCAACCCCATACCCCATATAGTGTATACATGGTATATAGTGTGCGGTTAGTCGTCAAAATGATCAAAGCGTATATAGGCTATTGTGCAATAGCAAGAGGTCCTTGATACTCAGGTGCCCTTAATCCTAATATCGGTGCCACGGCGCCCTTGATAATCCAGGGATCTTAATAAGGCCTACCCAGAAACGCTAAATATTATTAGGTATCCCATAATAAGACATGAAATAACCACTCTAGGCCCTACCCCATACATCCTTAAAATCCAGTTATCACAGGTATCCTTAATATTCCATACTCCAGGTACCCAGTGTACCCTTATAATCCAGACAGGCCTACCCACCCCATATGTTCATACACACTCGTGTAGGCCTAGATTTCACAACCCCCTTCGCGGACGCCCCCCCCCCTAAATGTTGCCAAGTCTCTGATAGAACACGTACGCCGCCGCTGTATTAAATAAATTTAGGTCCGCGACGCTACTGGTTTTTTTTAGTGGTTTTATTAAGTTTTATAGTGGGTCTTTCATAGTTGACGGGAGGCGGGTTCGCACCATGATCACTTGATGTACCCACACCCAGTTCAGTGTTAGCCATCCGTTTATTTTATTTTTCGGCCTATTGACATTAAATTATTTCTCCAGTAGGACTATTTCTGCATGCATATATTTTGCTCTAACAGTTCCTTGTTTATTTATAGGCCTATCCCCCATGTATAATATGATATCACGGTTTTCTGGCCTATCTATGTTTTTATATAGCGCGCCCTATCCGTGGCCCGCATTGTGGATGGGTCCACGATGGGACTGAGGCACTGTCGTATAAACGCATTTTCCCTGTCACTATTTAGTATTAACACATGTTATCCTGGATGCAGGCCTACGGTTTGCGCCTTATACGGTTTGCCCCGGCCTTGCTCCCAGTTCCTTCAAAGGGGTTCCTGTATACCCTGGCTATATGATTGACTTTTTGTCTCATCATGCCGTTTTCTTGTACTATAGGGTTTGCACTATGGAGCAACGGATGCTTGCCGCCTTTACTCTACCACATAACAACTACGCTTTGAGCCACTAACGCGTGTGCACCTACGCGTGTTCCGGTATCGCCCGATTACGCGTGCGCCGGCATCGGCGCCTGACTACGCGTGCGCCGGCAATCGCCTGAATACACGCGCGCCGACAATCGCCCGATTACGCGAGTTGTGCGCCGGCCATCGCCATGGCGTGTCCAGCGTATACGCGGCGCGTAGCAATAACATAGCAACGGGCTACAAAACCTTGAATTTCACGGAATCTAACCCAAATTTAAAAAATCAAACATAAACTGGACAATTGTGGGCCCCATACGCACCCGCACAGAAAATTCAATCGAAGGTGCGGAAAGGGGAGAACATCTCCGTACAAAAATCGGCGATTCCGTATTATTATATAGATATACAGTCCTCAAAATAAGTAACTGTATGACAACGTAAGGTAATAATATGCTCTCAACTCTCAACTATAGCTCTTACGTAAAAATATTAAATTACAAAGTTGTAAGGAGCTATAGTTTTGGAGTTAAGAGTATATTTATAACCTGGTCAGTTACTTAATATTTTGAGGACTGTACACTATACTCATTTCTTTTTGAAGGAACATGTGTGTGTCATGACATATGATAGGACAATCAAGAACTGGGTTTTTTCCAGACACTGTCATGCATGCACTCCGAATTTCAGAAAGAGGAATGTTCCTCCACTCTTCAAACAAAAGCATCTCTGCTATGTGCCTGTAGGATATCTGGAGCATGCTACCTGCAATCCGTCCACTAAGCATACTTGCTCTATAGGGTTAATATGTCTGGAGACCTTGTCGGGCAGGGTACGGTGTTGCATGATTCTATCATCTTTAAGAATGTCCAAGGCTACATGTGCAATGTGTGTGGACGAGTATTATCTTGCACCAATGTTGCAACCTTGCAAAAATACAACCTTGCACAAGGTAACTGGTTGCGCAAGCACTAGGTCGCGCAAGCACAAGGTCGCGCAAGCACAAGGTCGCGCAAGCACAAGGTTAAATTTGGAAAAATATAACCTTGCGCAACCTTGCAGAAACATCTAAAGCTTGCGCAACCTGTTTGCAACCAGCTAGCAACCACCAAAAACGTGCATCAAAATGGGGTCAAAATTCGCAACTAATACCAAAATGAAAGCGTCACCACAGACGGTTGATGACACTTACTGCCACGCCAATGCGTACAGCCACCTGCCGCTGTGAATTGACATCTTCAACTTCAGTTAGCTGACGGCGAAAACCACCACTTAGAGCCAGAAGACAGACAGAACACAGAAGAATTTGAAGAAGCAGCATCTTTTTGCGTATAACTGCTAAAAGCTTGCGATGACAAGTGCATAAAACCAAGCACCTATAGGGCTATGTGGCCCAGGGTGCTCAGTGGTCATAACAAGGGGGTATCAGGCGCGTCCAAAAAATCACGTTATTAGGGTAGTTGTTCAAGCCGGGGCCATGTTATGTACGTAACGTAAATAGGGTATCAAATCAAGCAAAATAATAAAGGGTATACTATTCATGGCCTACACGTATTTAGGGTCCTTTCCGTGCAGAATAAATAGCCGCAATATAAAGACGGGATATATTCTCAATTTCTATCCATTTATAGCATAGGGGATCTGATCTGGACCAGCTCATCTTTGCTTCATACTAAAAAGGGAAGGAAAAAGATATCGAAATACTTGTTTTGTTTCCTGCTAGTTTTGTTGCTCCAAGTCTTATCCGCCATGAGTGTCCTGCGAAATTGCGCTCTTTATGAATGTTCGCTATTATTATTTATCATTATTATACTTGGTAAATCACCTGCTTAGGGTATAAAACTATTTTGACTACTTGTTTAGGGTTATATCAACATATATCTTCACTACTTGTTGGAAATACTGATATAACTTCCTTTATAGGGTATGTAAAATACTCGCCATACTTGTTTAGGAGTGCTTTTTCACATAAATGCAATATTACTTTATAACTTTTAAAGTACTGATGCCCATAATATGTCATCACACACCTGTTCCTTTAATTTATTTGAGTAGTGTAGGCAACTATAGAAGGAAAATTTTTGTTCTAATGTTTCTAGCTCATAATATCAGCCCTATAAGGAGACACACATTACCACAGTTTATATCTTACTATCTGGCAAAATAGCATTGGGGTATGCAAGACTTGGCTTTCTTTTCTCTTCCCCTTCCCGTGTTGGTTTCGCAAACTACAGTAAGTCTTTCAAATGATGCAACAGCCCTGAAACATTTTTTCCATCTTGTTTGGCTTGTACAATTACTATCATACTCTAAAAGATTAATTATACACCAAAATGTTATATTCCAAAGGTAGGTTATAGGTAAACATGCATGATATGCAATGCACCTTTTTATCTACAACCTATTCTGCTCGGTCTACAGTACATGTTGAATAGGCCGAGCTTATGTAAACAATTTTCACAGACAGAAATACAAGAATTGTTATCACTCGGTCCCCAAAATTCTATCCATTTAAACACATTTTTACAAAGTTAACATCTAGCATTTAGCTTTATACAGCTTTATATAAAAGTGTAAACATTTAGAATATTTTTCTTCAAAATATGGAGGCAACCAATGCTTGAATCAATAGCCGCATTTATTTACTGTTATCAGCAAAAAGAATCATAACATTTCATGGTCCCGTTATCCAATAATGACCATAATTTTGGTCAAGATAACGCATTTTGAAACCGAACAAATTATTGAGTATTGTTTAAGTGGCTACATGCATGAGAAACAATAGCTAATAAATAAGACAAAACGACCTTGCTCAGATGTTAGTTTCTTACATTGAATGCAAAATAATGACAACACAATGTCATTATTTTGTGAATTCAGTAGAGCAAAGATAAAATCAGGCTTATGTGATGATAAGATGAGAGTGTATAGTGCACCATTATTCAATAATGAAATTCAAGAGAGCTTGGCAGAGAAATATCACAAATCTTGTTCGGTTTATATAATGTACACTTTTATCTAAATGGGCATACAACATGTTTTCCTCAACCAATTTTAATTAACTCAAATTATTTTGAAAGCTAATTAGACAGCCTCTCTGCCAGAATTTGTGCATTGATTTTTAGAAATAAAATCCCAAATTTGAGTACACTTTTTTTACTCACCTTGTATATTTATATTCATTACAGTCAAACGTAACTCACCTGTCCAAATGAATTAAATGAAGCAACAAAATCTGGCGTAAAAGGAGTATTTTAAATCAGAGTTTCGGATTTTTGGTGTGTAGCGATGGGTGGTAGCGATGCAACTGTATAATAAGGTGTGGCTGGACTTTGTTTATTTGTTTTTATTTTTTGTTTACAATTATGATTATAAATGTTAGGTCTGCGTGATAAGAGACAAGTCAAAATAAAAATTGGTTGGGTTTATAAAGGTAAGGGAGCGCATTAAGTTGGGCTGGTTAAGTTTGTCTTTTTGTTTTTAAACTTTCATTACAGACACCGTAAGAATTTAATGGTCGCCCCTTAGTAAAAAATAAGGCTTTTCTATATTTTAACTGTTTCAGTGGATGGAAACACAACCATGGGGGTTCTTTTGATATAAAAATAAAAGTTAAGCCACAGGTGCCTGAGGAGGAGGATGGAAAGCCAGAGATTGGTGAGCCAGTCTTATGCGCACAGTTTAAAAAATAAAAATCAATAGAAGAAAAAAAGTATAGTAATAAATTAATGAATACTAAATAAAAAATTATTTAATGATTAATTAATAATCAATAATTAATGATTAATAATATTAATTATCAATTGTTAATTAATAAATAGTTAATTATTAATCATCAATTTATTATTGAGTAATTAATTATTAATAAATAATTAACTATAGTCGATTCGCAGACATTGGCCGATTTTAGCGATTTACCATTTCAGTAAAGAGGTAACAGAAGCAAAAGAGGGGGAGGCACTTGAATTTAATCATAATATGCAAGGTTAATACTGTGTCTTCCGTGTGCATGTACTACTGTGATGCAGTCACCACTATGTACCTAGTGACAGGGAACTTGCGGTTGGATTATCGGCATAACGATAAAGAAATGTATTGTTATTCAGATAAATTGATCAAGGTATTCAGGTGGTCTCATAGCCAGAAATACTTAAAGTAACGTTTATAATCCGTATCTTGGTTGATATAACTGTTTTTCCATTTAAAGGTAGATGACCCGATCACATTTTCGTAACACAGAATTATTTCAAACATACGGAGATTTTCATATCATATGAAAGCTCGTATTTTTCTCATCATCATACTGAAATTTGACGGCCTAATTCGGTATAATGACAGAGAAATCGACGAAATAGCGTTGAATTACCGCGAATGGTGGTTACCACCGATATAGTTTGTGTACTACTCAATGGGTACAGTTCACAGCATCTTGTGCGTCTAAAATAAGAACCATAATAGCTATGCATCTCAAATTTTGGGACACGACGTTTTTAAGGATGACCTTTCATGTAGAATAGAAAACTTCAAGTTGAAAATCGGAACATCTACCTTTAATTAGGACAAATGGTTTTGTACCTAGGTATATAAAAAAATGATTATTGAATTATTTTCCGTTTTTTTCTCGCAAATAAATACGTAGAACTGTTATTTTCATTTTAATGTTTCCTTTATTCCATGTGCATAATAAAAACGGAAAATAATAAAAAGTATCCACTAAATTATGAATAGGTAAAATGACATACATAATCATTTTCTTTCGAAACCTGTATACGGTCGATGATGGTCGATTTGTTTTTATATGTGGTAACCGCTTCCAAAGGGATAACACATTTGAAGCTGCTGGATTAAGGTTTTGGTTTTCGTGATTGTAAAGCTACATGATCAGTCCTATTCATAAAGCCACACTATCATGAAATGAATAGCATTTGATTATTGAGTGCAAATAATCATGATAATAATATCTATAAAAGTACCGCTGTTTCATCATTGGTCAAAATGGGTTCCTCTAACGCCCAATGGACGAGGTCCAAAATCGATACCGATGCGCCAGAGTTTATGAATCTGCTATGATTAATTAATAAATGACAGCTATTGCAGGTAGGACTTTGTTGCACCTGTATTGAGGGATTAAAAGATTATACAGCTTTATTCCGTAATGGGGCATTACTAACTTTTGAATGTCTTACACCAATGATATACCATAAATCCTAAACCTGTAATACATATTTTATCTGGAATTCTCCTACTTTAATTCTCATAAAATATTACAGATTTAAACTTTTGGAATGTCAAAAACATGTGTTTTATCACAAAATATGGCCTCAATCCTGAGACTTGGTATTTTTTCCAATTTCATTAGACATCATCTGACACCTTCCTAAACAACTGTTTATTTTGTGATCTTTCTTTGGAAATTGAGCAGATTCTCTTGTAGATTTATATTTCTGATCATGAATCGTACATACATTCCAAGTTACAGGGCGATACGATTCGCAATTACTTCAAAATAGTGGTTTTAGAGTGAAAATAAACTGTCAGGTTAACGGACAGTTTATTTTTTACTCTAAATTCACTCTAAAATTATGATTTTGAGGTAATTAGGAATTGTATCGCTCTGTAACTTGGAATATATTTATGATTTATGATCAGAAATGTAAATCTGCAGGAAAATCTACTTCCAATTTTTTCTCTCGATGATTGAGGGTGTCTCCCCTGGAAAAGATCACATAATTTACCTTTAATTGCACATTATAAAAATAAAACGGCAATTCCCGACCACCAGATTATCACTTCTTCCTGTTTGTTATAACTTTGGTGTAGATTTAATTGGTTAATAAAAAGATCTTAATTTGTCTCATGCTTTCAAAATAATAAATGATATCAAATATTACAAGATTGGCATAAATATAAATGCAAAGTAAAACACAACGTTATATTGATGAAGGGAAAGAAATATTAATTTTTTTCTTACCTGCGTTCTCTGAATTTGGATGGAAGTGTCATTGACTAGTTTTACATATCATTATCAAACACTCATTTCTTAAAACTATAAATTTAATACAATTGGTTGCTTATTTTTGAAATTCCAATCACTCAAAGGTTAGTGTGTTTTTTGGGACACCCTATTGATAATAACCCCTGCAACGCTCATGCAAAACTACAAATGAGGAAAAATAGAAGTCATTCATTTTTTGATATTATATTAATTGATCATTTCTTAGTTATTATAATTACAAATAAAAACTACAACTGAAAGTAAAACAACTTTCAAAGATCACAAGGCAAAATTCAAATAAATGACTGAAGATAGTATATCCTTGACCTACACATGATATCAGTCAACCCCTGTTTGTTCATGTAATGTGATCAGAGATGCCACTGGAATGGTTTCAAAATGTTCCTGAAAATTCCAGAAATATAAATTTCCCTACAAGCAATGTATGGGAAGAAATTCCTGAAATTAAGACATTTCCTGAAAAGTGACATCTATGTCACACAGCTTCAAACCTGTGATTTGTTAGGCCAAGAGAAGAAAAAAATCTGTCTCACATGAAAAAACCGCAACAACAAAAAACATGATCCGCCCCCAAAAATGGCCTGACTGACGGACCCTGACTTGCACGTAGAACAGGGTATTTTTCCGTCCCCTAAACACTTGAGTACAACAAGATTATGTGTATTACTTAGTAAACTTTAAACTCAGTAATTCAAAATTAATATTCAAAGGTTAGTATTATTAACCAATGAGTATTTGAAATCAAGGTTGCACAAACTGCAGATTCAGGGAGCACCGTTCTAAATTGACCCCCTGGGCACTACCTGTGTTTCATACAAGAATTCCCATTAGTCACTTAAACGATATAATCATCTTGATAACCAATTACAATTTTGCTTGTAAATATTTGAGGCTAATCATTTATAAAATTGTAATTATTCTAACACTGTCTCTGATTGGCACAATATTTGACGCATCCTAAATTTCAAACGATCTGCAGGTAGTTCTTATGGGGTTAACCATGGGTAAGGTTTACACTTGCAGATCTGAGGGCATTTTTTGATCCAGTAAAACCTTGCACTCATGAGGAAGGAATCACTTTGCGCACCCTGTCTGAAATATATACTGCATGTTATATGGCTCTTGGTTCATTTAAAAAATAGTATGGTTTTATTGTTGAATATTACTGCTATTTAACCCTAAGCAAAACAACTATCTACTCAATATGTCATTACAAACATGACAAGGGACAGACAGTCCCAATCATTTGCAAATACAATACAGAGAATTCTACTCCCTGTCACTTCACATTCAGAGATGACATAGCACATAGTCTTATGTATCGACATGTCACGCACATAACTACAAATGTGATGGTGTAACTACAGTGAGATGCCGTTTGCACCGACAGGAACAAGGAAGAATATCAAACCTGTCACATAATTACTGCACAACGGATAAGATCATGCACTCACCTCACCCATCAATTTGAGGTGACAGAGAATATAATGTACACATACATGCAGTAGAGAAGTTTTAGACACCTTAATTGAAGTTCTATAAGGTCTACATAGAGAGCATTAAGTATGTTTCATTCCAGATAATTACTGAACAACTTGTCACAAGTAAAAAATTATTAAGAGTAGTACAATTTGAAGTTATCTGTAATAATCCCATTGGCCCAATTGTTTATGGTATCTTGAATCCCGCCCACACACTCACACATATAGGGTAAATTCAAAACTTATTTGCTGGCAACTTTAATTTTAGCCTTTAAAAATAGCGTTTGATTTTTTTACCAACAAAAATCATGTTCCTACCACAGATATCTTGGAAATATACTATTTTTAAAAAAATGTTCCTTTTTTGAGAACCAGGTTTAATTTTGCACACATCTGCCAAAAGTTGAATGGCCTAACATGGAGTTGATATTACTTTCACTTTTGGTGCGCAAAAACATTCAATAGATACAAAAATGATAACAAAATATATAGTTTTTCCTATCTTAATTGATAGGTCAGCCTTGATCTGATGTCCCTGGTTCAATTCATGGTTGGTTTGAAAGTGACATTAATATTAGTTGGACAGGAAATGTTTTTATGAAGAACAACAAAATGTATTAAACATTTCATACTTTTGGAACTATCACTTTAAAACTTATGCACTTTTTAATACAATTATAATTTTTTATAGATAGTAGTTTAAAAATTTCGATAAACTAGCAATATCTTTCATTATTATTTATATCAGGCTTTTTAACGGTACAATAAAACTGTTTATTGAATATTGTTCAACCAAAGTACCCGGATGCGACCAATAATCTAAAAATATTGTCGTCCAACATTTTATGTGCGGCGCAAAAGATGTGCGCGTCAGTATATATGCGTAGATGATGCGCATGGGTACAGTTTTGAGATTGGCGTTTTAATCTTGCTGAGATTAAGTAAGTTTGGGCTAATTGATTTATTTTTATCAAAACAGTCCGAGTCTGTTATATAAATAATAATGATAGTATTGAATGTCTTATTTTCGTGTGATACAAGAATATATTGCATTTGTTATAAAAATATATTCTTGTATCACACTCAAAGCCATCCAATTTTATATAAATATCGCACGAGGTTCAAGCCTTTCATATAGTAGTACAGTGAAACCTCTTTATCACAAAATTCCTCATAACACAAAGTGTTTTTCAAGTCCCAAAGCTTATATTTTACATTATTATTTAACCTGATAACACAAATTTCTGTTAAAACAAACTAAAATGTGAGGCCCAAGCAACTTTGTGTTAATGAGGTTCCACTGTATAGGCCTATAACATACACAGTGAATTGCTCATGCAGTCTGGCTCAGAAGTTGGAGCTTCTAAAACTCCATACTTTAATATAGTCTTGATTAGGCTATATTAAAAAAATCTTTTGTCTCAAAGCTCTTCAGTTTTTCAAAACCTAATGCGGAATGCAATTTTTTTTGAAGTTTTTTTTAAAAATTTTTATAAATATAAAATATTGAAATCCTAGTAAAAGTGAACTTTTGTATTTAAAAAGATGTGATCAATGAAAATCTGAAATATCGGTGAAATGTTTTGCTTTTTTTTGTATTTGGACAATGAAAATTTGAAAAATCCACATTTTTTTTTTTTTTTAATTTTATTTTTTTAATATATTATAAATTTTCTTCATAAGTTTTTTCTTCTAACGTGCACCAATTAACTAACGCGCGCGGGAGCTTTGAGACAAATGATTTTTTTAATATAGCCTTAATAGATCCAACTCCAACCCTAACCACAGATTGTCAAACGTATCCATCTTTCAGCGATTCAGAAATTGTGTTTCCCTTGTCCTTGGTATACCCTGGTTAAATGCAAATGTGACACCACCTTAAGATTTTGAAATAAAAAATAACGAGAAGTGTCACACTACAAAGCCAATTAGTGGCGTAACTAGGTTTTGAATATTGGGGGGGGGGGGGGGGGTTCGAGGTCTGAAAGTGAACCGACAATATTGTTGTTAATAAAGTAATGCGTGCATAGCGCACGATTTATTTTGGACTTTACACTTATTTTGGCTATGATTGAGGTACATTTTGACTGTAAACAAGGTTGTACCTCAAAAAATATATTTGGGGGACATATGCTCGCGTAGCGTGCGAAAAATGTTCATCTGTGTACTTTGGGCCAACATAATTCCATAAATCCTCTTGTCTAATGAACCCACAGTGCCAATCTCAACCGACAAGACATCAATATTGGGGGAGGGGGGACAATTTCCCCCCTCTTGTTACGCCACTGAAGCAAATACTGTAAAACATTAACTTTTCGTGACATTTTTATTTCACTAATTTGACTCATCTTAGTAAGTTAACCTATTTAAAATTTTAATTAGCGGCATTTTATTATGTAATCTTAGACCTTTGCTTGTAACAGTAGTTCTTAATATCTGCCCATAAACACTGCCTAAAAAATTGACAAAAGTCTGACAGGTTTGGGTATTTCTTGTTGATCATATTGCTTTGATATGAAAGGAAGCAGGGCTGGACCTCAGGGGCGGGTACTTATGTAAAGTTTATCAGGACTGACATTTGTCGACAGGGGTGGGGGGGGGGGGGGGGGGGGGGGCGCTCATCAACTTAGTCATGCATACGATCAGTTGATCCAGAAACCTTCTAGAAAAACACTGGAATTGATCTGGATCCAAAACATCATTCCTGAAAAAACGACCAAACAAGTCGGTTGTGAAACGTCTATAATAGTGAGTGCATTTTGGATTTGTTAAAAGAAATTTAAATAATTCAGGTGCTTATGCATCTTCACCAGCCCGACGCAAACGTGACCCGCTACGGGCAGGCGGGTGCTATTCCAGGCCTGAATGGAAGTAGACTTGTTATGGTATGCCACACAGCTGGTCACATATACTAGTAGTTTAAATACAATTGTTTAGTACGAAGAGTTTTCCAACTGATACTTAATCCTTTCGATAGCTGTCCATATTGCAACACTTGCACCGATCCACCTTGAGTGTAATCATTCTCAGGATGGTACGAGATCACCTCAATATTCAGAAGATCCTCTGCATGAAACGAACTCCTTTGTAGAGGGCGTATATCAATAAGAAGGAATATAGATAAGTGTCATTTCTATCGCGTGTTGTATTTTCATGTTCCAAGATGGCTACTTTCCTATTAAGCAGATTGATGTGTCTCTGTAATGACTGGAGGTCTAACGTTGCACTGCTGTCTAATGAACCCAGTTGTAAAGAGTCATTTCTGTAAATGAAAAATGTGTAATAATTAAATATTAATAGCTTAATGAATCCGGAAACATTTGATAGACAATGTTTGCAAAAAATGAAACAAAAATAATAGGACATCGAATTCTAAAACATAAATGTGGTAGACCATGTCTGCACACGAATTAGCAGTCACCCCAAAATGTTTGGGCCCAAGAGGGCTAATTAGATAAAATCAAACATTACCATTGATACAATGCTACAATCAGTGCATTTATGGACTTAATTCATCACATATTTCATTTTGGTGTCCAAATTGGTAGATATCACACAAATTCAGTAACAAATAAGGTATTCTTATAACGTTCAAAATAATTCAAACTTTAACTTAGTTTTTAAAACAAGATGGCTTCTTTCCACTATTGCAGTTTTTTTACTTCACCCTGTATATGTGACAGAGAGACTCACCTGGAATTTCTATTCACTCTTCGTTTAGGCGTTTCGTCGTCTCTTATTGTCTCGTGGCCAGCCATGGGGAAATTGTATTCTTCTAGTGTGAGTGTATGTGGGGGAGTTGTCAACCCAACATTGGCATCTACTGCTGCATAAAGGGAGAAAACAAAATTGTTATAGCTATTTTATCTAATTATGATAATTAGTACAGGAGGGCTCAAAATACACAGGAGCCAAGGGGGATTAGCCCCCAGTTTTCACAAAATATCCCCCTGAGAAAATGTTGGCCTATGATAAAATGTACTAAAGGGGTGACTTAAGAGTGCAATGCACTGATCACCTCAAGTATAATCAAGATCTAATGCACGCACCATCATGCTACAATGCATCCCCACCCCCCCCCCCCAGTTAGCTCAAGTGCAACCCTATTCTGTCCCCAAACAATCTTAAGATGTCTATTTTTAGACCAAATCAAAATAATTTCAGGCAATTTTGACATTAGACAAAATGTGCATGCGCTATGCGTGCAAAAATTCCCCACAATAAACGTAAATATTATTCCTCAACCCTTCCGCTTTTTTCTTGTCTCCCATTTGCCCTCTATAATATGTTCATGCCCCCACTAATCATAAGAAGTAGTATAAATTATACCCTGAAATATTATTTGATTGATGAGTGTAAAACGACAGAGGGGACGACATTGTTCATTCTCATTTCTAATGGTCTTACCTGATGGATACGGTGAGATGTCATCCAAGTTCATCGTCATCGGTCCTTGCTTCAAACCATGGTGAGAATTAGATCCTATTAAATAACAATAAAAATATGTCTGAATTGTTATCTTTATTATATCAATTATTCATAACCACATTTGGGAATAAATTGCATCTGTATTTCTTCACTCATTGAGGCTGAACTATATAATCATTGTATTTGAAGCATGAAGTCAAGCACCTGGTGGCCATGGCCCTTGATACCCTAACCTTGGACATCTACTTTATTTTCCTATTTCAAATTTTCAAAGTATTCTTTACCCATCATGGCCTTGTTGAAATAAGTTCATTTTTATTGTATTTTAAAGCCAAATCATGATCAAGCAGAATAGGGCTGCACAAAGCATACTAACAGGAGGCATTGCTACCAGGAAAGGACACTGAACTATGAAGAAATACTGAACAATTATTCACGATCCATTATCCAATGGATTATTCTGATCACAGAAACCATGACCTATTGAGAAACCACTTTGTGAAGCGCTGTTGTTTAATTGTATTTGCTGCTGCTTCATATCAACACGAGCAGGCGTGGTCCAGTGGAATTAACACATCTCATAAACGGAAGGTCCCAGTGTTGTGTCCTTGGGCAAGACACTTTACCACACTTGCCCCTCTCCAACCAGGTGTTACAATGGGGGCTGTTTATGAATAATCACAATCTAAGTGTCTGATAGAAATATACACGAAGGTACACGCTTTGAGCATAATTGGAAATGCGCTACATAAAACTGACATTTACAGCAGACAAGATGAGAGGAGCTGAAATGCAGACACATTCTTTCCTCAACATTATTTCGCTCTTTTACCAACCTATGCATACAATCCGGCATTGCCCCATTCATTTCATTGGCATTTGTTACGGGCAGTGTGTTCATTGTCAAGCTACAGTTGTCTTTCTGCTTTATAGAATTGTCACATTTGACTCCTTATCATTTCTCATAAACTATTGATAATATCCACCAATGTCCAATATACAGTCCTCAAAATAAGTAACTGACCAGGTAATAAATATGCTCTCAACTCCAAAACTATAACTCCTACGTAAAAATATTAGACAATAAAGTTGTAAGGAAATTTCTTGTCTTTAATTTGAGATATTACACGTGAAGAATGAATATTAACTCAGTTATGTGCCCTAAACCAAAACAAAGTCCGTTTTTCATTTTAACATTTCGTTCGTCTACACGTAGCCTAGGACTAGTAACAGGCAGATTATTGATTAACTTGTAGCAACAACTCACTGGTCGATAGTAACACGGGGATTGGGGATGCATCAATTGATCAATGCAACCCATACACATACGAGTCACACTGTCCCGCGTGTTCAAATCCCAAGTGTTAAAATGTAAACTGCACTTTGTTTGATCCTTTTCAATGTCGCATTCTTAATTATTAACCGATCTCAATGAATAATGTATCAACTTAAAAAAGAGAAATTTCTTTACAACTTTATTATTTAATATTTTTATGTAGGAGCTATAGTTTTGGAGTTAAGAGTATATTTATTAACTGGTCAGTTACTTATTTTTAGGACTGTACAGTCTTTAGTAACATATAATGTAGCAAAGAGTAGCTAACATAATTTCCCAAGCCCTTTATACAAGGCGTGTCAAAAAAAAATCTAAAGGGGAACGTACATGCTCCGCGGGGAAAAGTGGGCAATACGGAAAGCTCCTTGCCGGGAAATGAATACCTCTCGCGGGAAAAATGAAATGAGTGAGAAAAAAATAAATAATAATAAATAAAATAAAAAAAGTTCAAAGAAAAAGAAGAAGAAAAAAAATCGAAAATGTTGGAAAAACAGAGGATATTTACCCCGGAAAATACCTTTTATATTAGGAGTGGGCTATAGAGGGTCATAGTTTCAAGACATGCTCATCACCCCTTAGTTTGATGAGTTGATGCGTACTAACACCAAATTTGAAGAAAAAAAATTGAAAAAAGTGCGAAATTCAGACTGCTTTGGCCCAAAAAACACAAAAAGTCAGTTTTTTGGGGGAAAACAGTATTTTGATCATAACTCAATCATTTTTGGTCTAATCAATTTCATTTTGGTGGCAATACCCATGTTTGTGGGACAAGGAATAATATTACGCAACTTTTATCTCACGACGATGTTTCGTTTTCCTGAAAATGGCATTTTTAGTGAAAAATAGCCCTGTGAGGGCGCTGTTCAAAAAGTACCTTTCACATCGAAGTATATCAATTTTAAAGTTGAAACATGACATGAGGCCTAAACAAAAAGAAGGTTTGTTTGCCCAAACACGACCGACCCATAAAATCTCAAAACCCCATGCTTTTTTTTTTTTTTTTTTGAGATTTCATTTTTTTTTTAAATAATGTTTTATGTTGAAAAATATAGGTATTAAATGATATTTTCATCTTAATTTGCCAAACTAATCAACTAAACTGCCCTGTAATTTACTTATTCCCACATATCCACCCTTTAAAACACTAAGGAGATGCAAATCCAAGATCCTACCACTATCTAGTGAAAAACAGAACATGTCAGACCATCCAGCATGTTCTAAAGGTTTGTACTACAGGCTGCCAGCTGCACTATGTAAAAACAAAATACATGTATTAGCCCTAACCAGCCAGGCTATGTCCGTACGGTGTGGAAACCGGGGGAGGGGGACAAAGTATGATTTTTTAAACCAAATAATCGCCTTGAGTTGACCCCCCCCCCCCCCACTGATCTCCGCGCCGCATCCCTAACCACTCGGCTTACCAGCCAACGCTCTCCTGGGCAGCGATTTTGTACACACATATCAGCTTGGTTGATGACATCATCGAATCATATGCTATAGAATGCGCGTGGACATTGTTTTTTGCTTTAGTGAATCGTAGTGTAGGAAGGTTGGGGTTTTAAAGAACATTCAAATGTATTAACATCAAATTGTATAGTCTTTTTCTTCTCTAAAAGTGTCCATATCCAAAAAAAGAAAAAAAGAAAAAAAGGTAATCGACCTACCGACCCACTTTTTTCAACTCTTGTTTGGGCAAACAAACCTTCTTTTTTTTTAGGCCTGAGTTACATTTTAGGCATTTCCTGAAAATCTTAGCAAAATATCATTTGTTGTTTTTAAACTACACCATTTTGAACGTTTTTGAATCATCTCCATGAAACACACACTAATGAAAGTTCGTTGACCCCTGTACTATCCTATGGAAGTGCTTTAACGCGTTCTTGTGATTTTGAAATGAATGCCACGGTAAAATTAAATAAGGTAACATGCTCAAATCTTCAGAGAATGTTTCTTGAAACACTCTTAACATATTCCATGTATTCAAATTCATTTTTATTAATGCGATGGCTACTTTTTTGCAAAGCGCCCTCAGTCCAAATTTGACCAAAAACAGCTGTTACAAGAAAACGAATGGGTTATATAAGACGAAACCAGCATAGAATGAAACCTTGTACCCTAAAACATGGGTATTGCCACCAGAATCAAATAATTTAGACCAAAAATGACTGAGCTATGATCAAAATACTGTTTTTTCCAAAATGGCTGACTTTTTGTGTTTTTTGGGCCAAAGCAGTCCGAATTTCGCACTTTTTTCAAAAAAAAATTCAGATTTGGTGTCAGTACGCATCAACTCATCAAACTAAGGGGTGATGAGCATGTCCTGAAACTATGACTTAAATCTGACCCTCTATAGCCCACTCCTATTTATATGTAAACAATGTCTGGTTCCCGTATGTTATTTTCCCCTTGTTACGCCGCGCCGTAAAATTGGTTTCAGCAATTTGAGATCGCACGTGTTCTGACGTAATGCATAATGATTAAAATGCCGCCTAGGTTGATGAAATAAAGCTCAATAAAGAATTGAGTATTGACTAAGACTCTGCTGCCCTCTACATTTTGTTATCAATGTAACGTACTGTAATTTTTAGGATAAACTGGAAGCCACTGGGGGATGTACTCAAGATGGCGGCGCGTGTTCGAAACAAATATTTATTCGGTATAAAAAATGTCAAAACGGAGGACATTAATTGTGATATTACGCAAATTATGAAACCCCTCTGCCAGGGATAAATTTGGAAATCAATATATTTTCTCGGAGAGAAGAAAAATGGACATTAAAGTAAGCTTATTTACTTGTTAAATAGTGATATTTGGGGTGATTTTTTGGTCGCGGTTTCTCGCATTTGGTTTATTTTCACTGGATTTCTCGGTTTTGGTTGCAAATCCTGTGAATCACGGTTTTAGTAAACCCGCCTCTTGGTTTTTGCCTAAAAAAATCGCGGGATCCTCAGGGGCCTAGTGATTTGTGACTTTTTTCTCACTTCCGAGGTCTTTCTCTCGCGGGAAATTGCAAGTAGCTTGCCGGGATTTTTTTTTTTTTTCAGGCGGTGCGTACATGTTTGTTTGTTTTCAAATATAGACCGTTGGTAAGCCCTATTAGTCCTCTATCAAATACACTTCATCCCATTAAATTTTACCTCCCATTTGCCGAGATATGATCAATTCAGTAATAAGAGAGTGAATCCCATTTTGGGCCACTTTTGAACAAGAATTGGACTTTCAACTGACAATTATAACACTACATTTGTGATTCCAATGATGATTATAGGATGTCAATGTATTATTAAAAATACATCTAAAGTTTAATATTATGTGGTTTGTCATGGATAATACATGGATGAAAATATGCTTTTCTGCTCAAATTCAACTAACTATTAACATTTAGTAGGTAGATTATTATTATTGATTTGATTGATTATGTTCAACTACACACTGAATGAAGATTCTAATAAAAGAGTTCTCTGAACATGAAAAGTGGCCAAAGCTGAATTTGACATGCCTGTGGAGATTTGATAACAAAAGCTCTAAAATGGATAGAAAAAAATTTCTTATGACATGTTAAAGATTGCTGAACATTAGTATTGAGTACTTCACATCAAATTTATATATTTTTCATGCCTATAAAAATCATGTTTCACATAGGACACTTTTTTTGACACGCCCTGAGTATGAATTGTGCTATCAACGAATGGTTAGAGATCCTATTAGAGATTATGACCATCCATTGTTTACATACCTCCAACAATAATCCTATCTGGTACATTCATCATTGCATGTGCTGGACTGTTGGCTATCTGTTCCTCGCTGTCATCCGGTGGCGTCATCAAACCAGATGGTTGATTATCTTCAGGACCCATGCTGAGTCTATCCGGTACCTGGATAATATTATTAGTTATCCACTGTTTGATAACGCAATACGGGAAGATACCTATGGTTGGATGCCATATCACTTAGGAAATCCCCAATATATCCTGTACATGTATGTGCTACCAGGACGATATATCCTGTATTGCGTTGTTGGCAGATTGCTACCAGGACGATATATCCTGTATTGCGTTGTTGGCAGAATAACAGCTCTGATTGGTTAAATAGAGATTTGGGTTGATCCATTATCATTTTCAGGGGTTGGTGGTAGTGGTGATGGGTGGATAGGGTAGCGGTAGGTTTTGGATTATGGGTTGGAATGGGGTTAACATGCCTTTTTGGTGGTTCCAGTGTAATGTTGGTGGTTCCCAGTGTTTTGGGCTCCAAGTTGTTTAAGTGTTCAAGCAATATATGTTGGGAGGGGGTATATGGTGAAAAAGGAGGGGGTTGAAAAATTCTCTTTTTTGGTGGTTCCTATTGTTATTTTGGTGGTTCCCAGTGTTTGGGGTTCCAAGTTGTTTAAGTGTTCAAGAAATATATGTTGGGTGGAGGTTTATGATGAATTAGGAAGGGGTAGATAAATCGTCTTTTTTGGTGGTTCCCAGTGTTATTTTGGTGGTTCCCAGTGTTTGGGGTTCCAAGTTGTTTAAGTACCCAATAACATAGTTTTGGGTTGTGCTAGGATGTGGGGTATTAGGAGGTTGGGTTGAATAAATCATATTTGGTATTGCGTAGTAGCTTCTGATTGGATTAATCAAGTTTTTGATTGATCCATTATCATTTGAGGGGTTAAAACCATAAGATTTGTTAGGGGTTGGCATTTGTGGATGGGTACACATGTGGTTATTGGTGTTGGGTTATGGAAGGGCGGTAGGAGATGGAGGATTGACAAATATTATATTTTGGTGGTTCCCAGTGTCATTTTGGTTGAACCCAGTGTCTCAAACACTAGGAACCACCAAGATGTCACTGGGAACCATCACAAAATGCTATTTTGTCAACAACCCCCTTTTTATTCACCACAACCCCCCCCCATATATATTGATTAAGCACTTAAACAACCCAAAACAATGGGAACCACCAAAATGGGCCATTTTGACAATCTATCCCCTCCTCATTCACCACATCCCAGCCCAATCCAACAAATATATTTATTGAGCACTTACACAACTTGAATGAAACCCGAAGCACTGGGAACCACCAAAATAACATGGGAACCACCTAAAAACATGTTGTCAACCCATCCCTTCCTTATTCACTATACACCCTAGCACAACTCCTAACATATAATTATTGAGCATTTAAACATCCCGGAACCCAAAACACTGGGAACCTCCAACATGACACTGGGAACCTCCAACATGACACTGGGAACCACCAAAAAAGGGCCATTTTGTCAACTCACCCCCTTCCTTATTCACCACACCCCAGCCCAACCCCCTAAACATATTTATTGAGCACTAAAACATATCGGAACCCAAAACACTGGGAACCACCAAAATGACAACTGGAACCACCAAAAAAGACAGGTCAACCCCCACATCCCCTACCCCCCCCCCCCCCCCTTCCCCTCGCACCCATGATAACCCAACCCCTACGGCCACCCTATCCATCACCACAACCACCAACCCCTAAAAATGATAATGGATCAACCCAAATCTCTTTAACCAATCAGAGCTGTTATTCAACCAACAACGCAATACCAAATATATTGCGTTGTTGGAACAGCTGATTACAACGCAATACGCTTATATATCGCGTGGTTGCTAAATGGCTATGTACCAATCAGATTACAGCATTTGTATCTATTTATAGCTACTAAGTGATAAAGATATATACAACTGCTAAGTGTACTATGCTGTCCATATGTATGTTTAAGTATTAAAATCTGAGGAGACCCTGCCATGTACCCTATGTGATAATTCATCCAACTCTCCCCTTTCCCAACCTCTTGCCCTGTTCCAGCCCTCAGTCTGTTACCAAATTTTGAGATAGGCTTTAACGATGGGTATTCATACTGTAGGTTAAGAGTTTAACGAGTTCACTATCGGACAAGTTTTAAAACTGTCAAGCCTCCCCCACCTGACCACACCTCGGTTTGTTACCTGCATTTTGGTATAGACATCAACATATCAAAGAAAACCCTGGTGTTTAACGCAGCATCTATGATAAATCATCCACCGTTCCCGCTCCCCAACCTTTTTCCCACTCCGACCCCTTTCTCAGTTTGTTACATGCATTTTGATATTGACAACAAAGAAGATGAGGAGAACCTACATGTAAGCGGGTAACGCATTTGTGATACATCATCCATCTCTTCCCTCTTCCCAACACACCCCCAGATTGTTGCCTACCTGCAGTTTTATCCTGACATCAGTGGAGGAGTCTACCGTGTAACAGATATTTCATTCATCCATTTACCTTTCCCCAATCTCCTGTTCCCCTCACCCCTTTCTCTGTCTATTTAACTACCTGCATTTTGGTATTAATATTAGTACTGGAGATCTCTGCTGTGTAACACATAATAAGTCATCAATATCCTGTTTCATCTGGGTCAGTATTGATGAATCTAGATCATAACTTCCCAGCGTTCCTTTCCCCTCCCTGACCTATTACCTACCTGCATTTTGGTATTGATATTAGAGGAGAAGTCTGCTGTGTAACGCATCTGTGACAATTCATCCATCTCCTGCTCCATCTGATTCAGTATTGATGAGCCCGGATCAGAACTTCCCATTATAATAGCACTGTGGATTGATAACCAAAACCAATTTGATCAAATCTGAAATGATATTAAATACATGATTTGGTTAGTTATTCAGTCAGAAACAGATGAGATATTTATACATTTTTTGAAAAGACCAATTTTAACTTTACACAAAAATTGCATGTGTGCATTGCAATGCATTGGGTACATGTATGGCAATGGCAAACATTAATCCTCTCTTGTATTGCACTAATTACAAATTAATTTTTATAGTACATTAAAAGAAATTACATGTATACATGATGAATTGTGCTGTGTATTATGTTTTACTTGGCATGCAAATTATATGGAGAGCCTATAGCACGTAGAAGAGTACTCTTTATAACTACTAGGGACACATCGGCAGTCACAGCGAGGCCACAAGACATGCGCAATTGGACCAAATTGGCGACGGATCATATTACTACTATAATAGCGCGTGTAAAAATGACTTGAGAATAAAATAAAATGTGATATTCAAACTGCTAGTTTCTGAAAGTTTCAAAAGGTTTCTTGCTGATTCAATGATTAACTTATTCAACAGTCTAGATTTACTATCGCTAAATTCCCAGTTCTAAACTAAATGTCTAAATGTCATTTTTTAATCACATTCCATCATGCATATTGTCAAAGAATTCTCTACGCAATTCTGCAGTATTTATCGAAAAGCGGGGGGAAAAACGTACCCAAAAAGTAGCATAACTTTCGAAAAACTGCATCGATTTTCACTGAACTTTCTCTCACTACTCCGCCATTTTGTCTGTTTTCATTTGATCTAAAAATAATCAAGGTCTGATGACGTCATCATCGGAAAACATCTACAGACGTTCGGCCTCTCAATTCATTCATAAATCCAAGTCTGTGAAAAGTTTGGCGGGCCTCACAAAACACTGACGTCATAATGAGCTGCGCAGTGCTCCAAAACAGCCCAGCGGTCACGCTGGCTGGCTGCTGGTGTACTCATTAGCATAATTTATCCAGATTCTATCCCTTGTGCAGTGTTCTACGTGTATAGGGGGCTTTCATGAAAGGTAATTGGTTCATATAATCTGCAAGATGAAGACATGTATGCATTCACTTGGATCAATTTCTGTTTTAACAGGGGATACTTAATGTAATAAATTGAAGGGCAGGAGGGAATCGCCGGGGTGCAGTAGTGTAAAAGAACCTGCTCTTGAGGTCAAATTGGGAGCTCTGGCTTAAATAAACCCATTAGGGGCTCAGAGATCCCCCCTACCCACTCTGCCATTGTGTGCGTGAATATGTGTCAAGCACTGAGGAAGTCTTTATTTTCCATTTGACCATATAAAACATACACACAGTTTGCATGTTTAATTTGCTACTATACTATGATTATAAATTATTGAATGAACAAAGATTCTCTAGAGTATACTACTTAGAAGGGCATGGGGTACCTATTCTCAGTCTCAGACACATGAGACACATTTCCGGACGCTGGCTATTTCTTTCCACATCAAAGGGAGCGTGATGCTGATTTTCAAGTATGTTGTGAAAAGTAAGATGGTCCATCATCTAGCTTGTCAAAAATGTTTGACCAAATGTTGGATCAACTTAAAATAAGTTACTTAGTTCATACCCGTCGTATATATGCCTATTATTTCTACAACTTAAAATAATCTGAGAAAATGTTGAAAATTGGCAAAACTTTGGCAAATTCTAAAGGTGCATAACCAACATCCCCACAAAAAATGAAGACAGTACAAATATTTTAGGCAAATCTGTCCTGCTGCTAATTACTGCAAGTTTAGAAAAAGTTCAAAATTGTAAAAATGAGCCAAAGAACAAAGGGTCTGAAAATAGGTACTATAAAAGTGGAAATGTTCGCGCTACATTTATTTTCGCGCTTTTCGCGCTCAAATCAGCAAGCGCGAAAATTAAAACGCGCGAATATATTCGTTTTGTATGTAGGTCTATGCATGGAAGCTCAAAATCGCGAAAATAAAAACAAGCAAAATTGTTCAAAATGTGCAATGCGCGAAGATTTACACGCGCGAACATTTCCACTTTTACAGTATACCAATTTGTACACATTGCTTCAATGGGAAAATCCAGAAAGTACAAAAATGGTGAAGTTCAGGATATGTGGCCATATTTTTTTAGCAAATGAAATCTGTTGATCTTTCTTTCATGAACAGTTTTCAAACAGGCCTATAAGTCTATAGACGTAATTCATAATTGGCGCATTTACGTCAACAGAGGGTGTGAATTCTAACTGAGCATGCTTAGAGCAATAAGTGCGCCGATAAACAATCTCATACTTTTACTGCAATGTAATAAACTGTGAACTTCTACATTTTCCTAGATAGTGTCAGATAAACCCAGCAAACATTTCAATTCAAACTAGTGGAATAGATAGTTTATACATTCAAGTTTATTTCATGAATGTAATGGTCAAACAAATATTGAACAGATCAGATAAAAAAAACCTACATCACTCACGTCTCGGCTACATCGCTGGCCTTGTTTTCGGAGCACTGTTTGCTCTGAGCATGCCTAGTTGGATAGCACGGCCCTCTTTTGACATTAATGAGTCAATTATGAATAACGTCAATTTTAAACTTTTTTCATTTGGAAATTCGACCAAGCGTTCCTCGTATGGGAATAGGAGGAGCAAGTGTCTGAGAATAGGCAGAGGGTGTCTGGAGAATACACTGAAGATTTTGATGTGATTTTTCGCTCCTAATTTGAAAATAAATATGCAATAACTTCTTAATTTTCAGTGACTATAAGATACCCTATTTGTGTGTATTTTCGATAACACATGCTTTTTTACGAAGCGTTTGTGACATGTGTGTATATATTTTATTGTGACAATTGTCTATTCAATTAAATTTAATACTAATAGTAATAGACACATGTCCATGTCCATAATTGTATTAATTAATTATTCATCCGACTTAAATTATAAAGCTAGGCCAGGGAGGAGGCTAGGCAGGCCTACCTACATGACCTAGGCCTACCGTTTAACGGTAAGTTGAAATAATTAAATACGGGACATGAGCCTCCCGTGTGTGACACATAGGCATACAATACATGACATACTGGCAACGTCTTTCTAGACGTCCCGTGCGCATATATGCTCAAGTCAAACCAATTAATTAAAATGTTGTTGTAGCTATAATTTTCTTCGGAAAGGTGTTACTACTGTTGGTAATGAATGTATGTAAGTTGTAACATCATGATCATAACAACATCGCGCCAACATTTTCATGATTTTGTGACAACCCCCCCCCCCCCCCCCCCCCCCCAACCCAACCCACCCAACCCACCCCAATATATGTGGGCTAAACCTGAGACTAGTATATACTAGTCTCAGGGCTAAACCGCTATATCTTGCCTCACGTCCCGTACGGAATTAACCCGTGTCATGGTGTTACAGTGTGTTTATCCCCTTAAAGATTTAATTGATATTAATTATTATAATTTAAATAAAGGAAAGGCTGTTCAACTGTTGAATTCGTCATGTTTTTTTGCCGCTGCGTCATTAATTAATCTTCATATTTGAGCAATTGGAACGATTCCATAACGACATCAAACATGGCATTCAATATCAAAATATAAGCAAAAAAGTTCAGAGTACTTTTTGCATGATAAGGCGCTTCAAAGAAAGCGTAAACATACCTTTTTAAAGTATTTTGTTTCCTGGTTTCGCCTTTTTCGACTCTAAATTTTACGCCATTAAATCACAATTCCTCTTTTCCAAGAAGAACTGATTAGTGGAGATATTAAAATACGAATAAATTTAAAAACTTGATTTATAATATATAAATTAACACATCTGTGATCATTGTTCTTATATGCATTGAAATTGAATATTTTTATTTTGTTTTATTGCTGAATTAGCCACTTTCTACCAATTTTAATCTCGATGTTCACAAGTTTTGATAAACGGGAATTACCCATTTTGCCATCAACAAACAAACATTTCCAAGATGTCAGCGCCCATGAGTCCACCGATTTTGCTCGGTGTGTGCGATGAAAGTGTACCAGATTCTCTTCAAACGACATGGACGATCAATAAAATTGGTGGAAGCCCTGTAGGTTTGAATTTGTAACAGTTAAATAAAAATATAAAAACGTAAACATTTTCCGAGATTCATTTTTGTGATGGGAAGAGTCTATTCAATTCATGCTATGCTAATGCTATCCAGCCTATTCGTACAACCGTCCTTGGACGTCATGGTACAACTGACTGAGCTGTGTACAGTGAATGTAGTGTGTGTACAAATTAGCGCGATTCGCACAACTGTTGCTGTCGCTGTAATTCGCACAACTGTTGCTGTCGCTGTAATTCGCACAACTGTTGCTGTCGCTGTAATTCCACAACTGTTGAACTGTTGCCAAACGAATAAGCATATCGCTGTAATTCGGACAACTGTTGTACACTTGTAAAAATAAGAGGGGAGTCCACGTCCCTGTTTTTCGTACAACTATTGTTTTGTAAGAAGATTCGCACAACTTATAATTATATGTATAAAAAGGGAGTCCCTAAAGGCTAAAGTGTAATATTCTTACATACAATGTAATAATTCGACTCCTCTGGGGAAGTCCCTGTTATTCGTACAACCATGGAGGTGTTACATACATCTCTCTGGTACAACTTTATTGTTTACGTTGATACCTAGCAGGATCCTCAAATAGTCCTTCAGACCGTGCAGACTGAAGTTGGCATGTTCATGGCGCATCGTGCTTCGGAAGGTACGTAGAAATGTTGGTCCCGTGTATCGGAAGAGCTATCCCCGAGCACGTTAAAAGGTCACAGACTCCTTCGTAAAGAGTAGGTGATCATCCCGGTCTGTGTCTGTACGCTCATGATGTATTCCTAGGTTCCAGGGATACCTTGTCTAGTTGCTGAAAGGCGTTGACGAGTAGTTGCATAGAAGTAGAAGTAGAAGTAGGACGTAAATGCCAAGGGTGCTGGTGTTGATCTCATGCAGTGCAGAAATACTGGTACTTTAACACTAAAACAGGAACAAAATATTGATGAATAGAGGGTACAGACGATGAGAACAAACTGTTGAACTCAAAGGGAGTGCTGAACTTGACGAAGTGCGGGTAAAATTGTACATGTAGTTTATGATTGGGAGGGGAGTTTACTATAGTATCTTAGTATAACTGTTGTAAAAAAATAGAGGAGTCTCTGTAATTCGTACAACTATTGTAATAAGAGGGGCCATGAGGGGGTAGGGGAGTCCCTTACTCCCTTCTCATTTATAAAAATGGAGTCCCTGTATTAAATTTGTACAGCTATTGTTGAAGAGAAGGGGTAGGCCTAAGGGGTGGGGGAGTCGCTGTTATTCGTACAACTACTGTAATAAGACAAGGGAGGCCCCTGGGGGAAAAGGGAGTCCTTAGAACAAGGGCGGAAATCCCGGGGTGGGATGGGCGGGATATCCATCCCCCCCCCCTCTTTGGGGTGGTCAATGTAATCCCCCTGATTGTGATGGCCAAGGCAAAATGAACTAAAGTGATTGCTTTTCAATACAATATTGGTCGAAAGTATACACCAAATGGGTCTAAAATTTAAAAAGAGCTTTTAAACCATTGATGCAGGCTTGATGTCAAAGGTCATAGTTGCTTGAACCTCATTGGTCCAGAGTTGTGCGAATTACAGAAGAAATCTTCGTGCAATTAGTACAACAGTTGTATGAATAGCCATTCCTTTGTGATGAACGAATTCATGAAAACATTGATATTTATATAATATTGAATGGCTTTGAGGGTGATACAAGAATAAATTGCATGAGCTATAAAAATATTGCACGAGTCAGAGACATCTAAAAGACATTTGATATTATTATTATTTATTATTTATAATAACAGACTGTTTTGATAAAAACTAAATAAGTTAGCCCGAACTGACCTTCTCTGCGTATATGTACTCACGCGCACATCTTCTGCACCGCACACAAAATATTGGACTGCAATCATCTTTGAATATTGGACTGCACTCATCTTTGAATATTGGACGCACATTCGACTGTGCACAAAGTATTCAATACGCACTTTTATTGTACCGTTTGGAAGGCCCATAATAATAGATAATATTGAATTGTTAATAACTATTGCAACAATACCAAGTTCCAACATGTGTGAATGCAAGCATTGTATGATTGTAGCAAATTGCAAAGGGTAGCGTAGCCTACAGTTTACGTTTACTTTTACGGAGATACTGCACATTCATATATATATTGAAAACTATACCTTATCTATAGGCATCTCAAACTGCAGATGTATTACAATCAAACACACATACATGTATCTGGTAAGATCATTTGTCACCAAAAATCTAATTAATTAATTGCTTAATTAAGTGCTAATTAGTTCGGTTAATATCAGATTAAATGTTTATAAACTATAATTTAAAGCAACAATTATATTGTATTCTTAATTGATTATTTAATTAAATCAAGACTAATTAATAAATTGCAAAAGTTGTGATGGTTACCATGTAATAAGGTCAAATATTGAATAGCTCAGAAGTATGAAGAATTTGTATGATTAGTGCAAAGTTCACCACATAGAAAAACTACATCACTCGCATCTCGGCTACATAACTAGCCTCGTTTTCGGAGCACTAATTGCTCTGAGCATGCTCAGTTAGATAGCACTGCCCTCTTTTGACGTAAGTGCGCCAATTATGAATAACGTCTATTAGGTTAAAGGGGCACAAAGTGGTGTTCCTATTTTGTTTTTAAAATCAATTTACTTTAAAATTCAAGATGAACATCATTACCATTATTGTTGTTTCTACTCACAAAAACACAGTAAAACTTGATTAAAACAATACCATCGCTATTTATTGAAACTTTCCTTAAAATGCCCTTTATGTAAATATGGTTCGCGTTATGTCTCACACATACTGCAGGGGGACACTGTTTGATGTAAAATGCTGATCTGATCAGATCAGCATTTTTTGAATCGATGTTTTGTTGTACAAAGAGGGCTGATTTTTCTAAAAGGTATATTATGTGATCTTTCCACGGAATGCCCTCAACATCGAAAAGAAATTGAAAGCAGATTTACATTTCTGATTATAAATCGTACATACATTCCAAGTTACAGGGCGATAAGATTCTTAATTACTTCAAAATCATGGTTTCAGAGTGAAAATAAACTGTCGGGTTAACTCAACAGTTTATATTTTCACTCTAAATTCACTCTAAAACCATGATTTTGAGGTAATTAAGAATCGTATCGCTCTGTAACTTGGAATGTATGTACGATTTATGATCAGAAATGTAAATCTGCAAGAAAATCTACTTTCTAAAAAAAATCATGAATAGAGGGCGCTCTCTGGAAAAGATCACATAATATGCCTTTAATCCTTATAGGTGTAAGTTCATATGTAATATAATTGTAAAAATAAACCAATCCCAGTTTTTATCATAATTGAGGGCGCAGCCTCCAACACATCTCTTAGTGCCCCTTTAAGGTTAAAGGGACATTAAGTGGTGTTGACAATTTTAAATGTTTAAAAATTTACTTCAGAATTCAAGATGAACATTCTGGGCCGTATTCTCGTACGTAGTTAAACACGGTTTTAAGCTAAACATGCGTCTAACATTGACTTTAGACAAAGTGTTTAACTAAACGCGATTCTCGTACATTTGTTTTACTTAAACATGCGACTAACTCGCCGAAATGTGTCTAACTTTAAACATGGGTACGGGGGTAGTTTAGTTCGGGTTTAACTAAACTAACGGTGCACCAACTGTATGCCCTGAACGACCACTCAACAGAGTCCGGTGCAAGCTGACGTGCGGTTTGTGTGGTCTTTAAAAGTACCGTGTATTTAAGGCATTCAGTCGATATCTCAAACCATTAGGGACACAATGAATTAAATACCTGTATACAATCAACGCAGGACCACTCTGGGAACGAGATTTGCAGAGTTTAAAATTGTGTTTTGTTAAACACATCGTTTAAAGGATAAACTCACGTTTAAGTTAGACACGCGTTTAGTTAAACACGATTTTAAGCTAAAACTGTGTTTGGTACGAGAATACGGCCCTAAAAATTGCCGTTATTGTTGTTTCTACTCACAAAAAACACAGCAAAACTTGATTAAAACAATATAACTGTTATTTATTGAAAAACGCCCTCTATGCAAATATGGTTGGCGTTATGTATCGGAGAAGTCATATGCACTACCCCATCCACCTGCTCACGGTCATCCAATGATTTTTGGAGGTCTTGTGTTGTAATAATAAGCTGCATCTCGCACAACCGACCAGATCTGAAACCATGTTGTGTGTCGACTAGTACATGTTTGTTGTAGTGGCTCATGATTTGGCTACATATGATGTGTTCTATCAGCTTACTACAAATGGATGTGATGGAGACGAGACAGAAGTTTGATGGAGTACTTCCGTTACCCTTCTTATGAATAGGGGAGATGTTGGCCAAATTCCAGTCAGATGGCACTGTACCAGTATCCAAGGACTGTTGGAAGATGGAAGCGAGGATTGATGCAATGACGTCAGCAAACTCCTTGAGAATGCAAGCCGTGATACCATCTGGTCTTGTTGCTTTGTTGGTTTTTAGTGACTGAAGAAGCTTAAGAGCGCCATCTGGTTCAACAGTAATGTGGTCAGCTGATGGATACTTCGGCGTTTGATCCATTTTGGGTATGTTGGATGAGTCCTCTTTAGCAGAATTGTTTGTTGAAATAGGATGCCTTCCCTTTACTGTCAAAGATCACCTTTAATGACCATCTTTCAGTGAAGATACCGAGGTAGAGTCCTGTCTTTTCAATTTGATGAATGACCAGAATTTCTTGTTGGATTTGTCATCTTCATCGAACATACATGTATTGTTCTGGAAGGACCAGTAAGTTTAACGTTGAACTTTATGGGAGGCTTCCCGGATATCTTTGTAGTTATCCCAGTGAGCTGGTTTGTTGGTTAGACACGCTTTGTTATATAAGCGTTGTTTACTCCTGCTCATGCATCTGAATTTCCTGTTCATCCACGGATTCCTATGCCTTGTGCAAGATGTTTTTGAAGGCACATGTTTCTCTGTGAGACAGTTGATGTTAGATTTAAACAAAGTCCAGTTGTCTAGGTAAGGGCGGACAGGGCGAGATGATGGATTATTGCCAACGATAATTACCTCTGAAGTTGGTGAGATCAAGGAGATGAATAAAATAAACAAACAAAATACAGACAAAGACATACCGGAGAGCAAAGGCAGATGGCAGATACATACCAATTTATGAAATATAAAATACAATGACATGTCTGAACCCTATAAAAAACTAAACTAAGAATGACGCCATCCGTCGCCATCTAGAAGAGCGCCACAATGATGCACCTCCTGGAACAGAGTACTATATATGATGTGATCATGAAATTGAAAGAAATAAGTCCAAAGTATAAGACCCATCCATTAACCCTTCTTTCCATCTACTAATGTTCTTCTAAATACTTTTGTTGACATTTTTGCAGGATCTGATGTACCCTCTAGATAGTTTCCAGGGTCCAGTGTGTGGCCTGTGTGGCAAGAAATTGTTATTTATAACACAGATATACTGCCCTCTAGAGAAGCAAGCATTTGACAGGACTCTGTATGTGTTTGCATGCATCAGCAAGACATGTTGGAATCAGAGTACAAGGTGAGAGTAGTGAATCCATTTGTTTTTTTGTCCCATGTTTGAGTTGATTAAAAAACCAAAAACATCTAATTTCCTCTTATCTTTAGGGATGGGGGTGGGGGGAGGGGGGGGGGGGGAATAGTTACTTACATTTGAAGGGGATAAAAGTGGGTGTCACCTGGAAATCTGAAGTATCACTTCTCTGAACTAAACCTGCATTTAAAATGAGGGCGTTGAACCAGGGGTACTTAGTGGAAAAAGGGTAGGTACATATGTGCCGCCGATATGGGTCACATTTTTGACTACTATAACATGGGTTATTTAATTCACTTCACACCATATGTGGTAAAATACTACCATATCAATGGTCCCCATTTGTCTAGCACCACTTATAAATAGGATTTTTTAAAGATTCAATTATACATACAAATAGACAACGGTATGGCGGTATCTCTTGTGATGTCTGTGGGTGTGTATGTCTAGAGACCAGAGAAATCAAAGTTAAATGAAGCTACCATCATTAGCGTAAACTAATCAGGTAAATTATGTGCTATTCAAAATGTATGATATTATCAAGCAAGGGTGAACATACGTAATGGAAAATACTATACCTGGGAGCCACTTATTCACACATTCCAATTTTTTTAATTTTCACCCTTGTTATCAAGTGCCACCAATATTGATCAATCATCTTTTCTTCAGATATATTGTTTACAAGTTTAACGCAATATTTACATATCAGACTAACTCACTTGTTAACAATTCTTTTACAGTTGGTCAGTTCTCAGATCACAAAAACCAACCTGTCAAGTAAACGAAACACAAACAGTGAAAGTTGAAGCATCTGCTGCTATGACAACGGATGATTGGTGCGACGATGCCGACGACTGGGGGAATGATGGAGATGATGATTGGTCCACTCCAGTATGTAGTAACCCACCCCCTGAAAACCACCTGGGATCTCAAGATAGCAAAGAAAATGACTTGGATTCGGAATCAAAAGAATTGTCCCAAAGAATGATGGGAATTGATTTAAATAATGCCGGTAACCACGGTGTTGATAAACAAGCGAATCATGATGAGCTATTACAAAAAGTTCATGGCGATATACTGATGTTTCAGTCCTATTTTGTGAACGTTTTTGCTGAGCCCGAATCGGAAGAATGTTTATTGACATCACATGAGAAGAGACTGATGGAAGAATATCAACGAAGGGAGGGAGTGAACTTTAAAGAATGGAAAGATGATCCACCAGGGGGTGCCACAGGTAAAGGAGGAGGAGACAAGGAGTCCTATGAGAAAGCATCCATCAAGCATGGGGATAAATACTTTCATAAGTTTTCAAAAAAACTCGCTCTTTGTCCTGAGCAATGCGTAAGGTAAAGCACCATGATAAATTTGTTAAGAATGCTAAGTTTTTAGGAACATTCTTTAATTTCAACAGATTCCAGATTGTTTGAATACTGTCAACAGGGATTAAAGTGAACGTTCTATGACCATTAGCCTTTTCAACATTATCAGTTTAGCTAACTGTTTTGTTAGCGCTTTTTTGTTGCAGGACTCATGTGTACCAAAGATCACCAATTGTAAACCTTAAACATTGGAATTGCATGTAAAATATAGTCAATTTTCAATTTAAATTAAACCTTTTCATAATATTTCTTTTATTTCTTGCCTCTTCCAATAGGAAAAACTTAGCTATGCCACTATTTATTCAGGATTAGGGTTAGGACTAAGATAATGGTTAACCCTCAATAGGACTGTAGGGTTTAGGATTAAGATAATGGTTAACCCTACAGGCCAATAGGACTGTGGGGTTTAGGATTAAGATCCCCCAAGATAATGGTTAACCCTACAGGCCAATAGGACTGTAGGGTTTAGGATAAAGATAATGGTTAACCCTACAGGCCAATAGGACTGGTATCTGGAAAGAACAAAATGAGCTTGGACCTAATTGCATGTATGCGTGGCAAATTGGTCCGCTTTAATTGACATTTTATTCAGCCATCAATTACTAACATTTCAGTACATAATAATTTGTTCATCTACCTCAGTATAGTGACTTGTACCAGTAATATACTCTTATTATTTGAACATGATTATAGTTGCATGTAAGCACGTCAGATTGGTCCGCTTTAAACTGACATTTTATTCAGCCATTAATTACTAACATATCAGTACATTACTTTGTTCATCTACCTCAGTGCTGTGACTTCAGGGCATATTCCAGTGATAGACTCCTATTATTGTGTGCATGATTGTGATGAGCTGGTGAATGTACCAATACGATCAAAGATAAAGTCTATAGTTTGATCAGCTCCAAATTGGCGAAGCCTCCTTGCACCAACCAACGAATACAGAAGGATGCGATCATGCATGAAGGCAACAAGCGCACTGTGCATTATATGCGTGACATGACAAAACCGTGTGTATGCGGCCATAATCGTGCACAAACACTTGGATGACTTTGGCGCGGAGAGATAAAACCCAACTATTTCTCGCCAAATTTGGAACTGATTATACTAGCACTCATGCATATGCTGCATCAATCAGTGAAATACATCATCCCTGCACAATGGTAGTTGAACACAGAGTATAGTGGTTACTGAAAGGAATATAATGTGATCTTTTCCAAGTAGCGCCCTCTATCATTGATTTTTACTATGAAAGCAGATTTTGATAAATCATAAAGATCTTCGAAGTTACAGATCGATACGATTCCTAATTACTTCAAAATCATGGTTTGAAAATAGATTGTACCGAGCGGTACAATCTATTTTTCAAAATATTACTCTAAATTCACTCTAAAACCATGATTTTGAGGTTATTAGGAATTTTATCGCTCTGTAACTTTGAACATATTCATGATTTATGATCAGAAAAGTAAATCTGCAAGAAAAAATCTGCTTCCAATTTTTTTTCGAGGATTGAGGGCGTCCCCTAGAAAAGATCACATATACCTTTAAATATTTCTCATCTTCTTACAGGTATAGCTTAAATGGCAGTCCTCTCTATCTGACATCACCAAATAAAGCCGACCAATCCATACCATGCTGCACTCAATGTGGTTCACCTAGAATATTTGAGTTACAGCTCATGCCAAGTTTAGTCAGTCTACTTACAGTACCCGAAGAGCCAGGTAATATATCCTTTGAAGTGTGTAATCCCTAGACTGGGTGTCCACATCCCTCTATATGTCCATCATCTTTATAAAAAAAATGATGGACCAAATCGAGGGTCTGGGAAAAAAATATGGCAAAAAAGTGTGCAGTTCTTTGTGGGAGCATGCACATTTGGTCCAATTCAAACTGAAGCTAGAGAGCTTTGTATGATCATCACCCTGCACCATGGGAGGTAAATCAGGCGCTCCGCCGCATCATGTGATGGCGTGATGGTGCCTGAATCAGTTCATGTTCATTCATGTATTGATCAGCGCACAGTTTTGGAACTGTATTTTTCAGGGAGGGGTTGTTCGGTCTTCACATTGAGTGGGGAAGGGCGTTGGTTGGTGTGTGGGGGGGGGGGGGGGGGTGAGTACACATCCCCCTTAACATTTCATGTTGGGGAATTTAAAAATACAGGTTTTTAACAACATACTGAACATTTTTAGTTATCAATGTAAACTCAATTTGTGACACAAGATGGCTTCAGGGGCGTTTTTCGGACCATTCTACGGTTAGAAAACTTTTGTCTACAAATTTCAACATTATAAACAGAATTTGGGTTTGTCACTCCCTAATTTTTTTCTTCTTTCGCTTCCACTGAGTATTTCCCCCCTCCTTTGACCCATTTGTTCTCCCCTGATAGTTATTCCCCAAAACACACCAAGGGGGTTAGAGTTAATGTTTACTTATCTGATTAGGGTTAACATTTAATTTTTATGTCAAGTATCTATACCTCTCTTGTATGGAAAGTTCATTATACTGGGCCAGTGTAAAGTACTCACTTGCATATTCCAGAGCAGACACCACTGTCTTTTTTCAACACCTTTGATTGTGATGATTTTAAAAACTCACAATGCTTTTAGAAATATTGATTTATTATCCAGGGCTTTTACCAGGTGTTAAAAGATCCTCAAAACTGTGAGTGATGTTGTATCGCCCTTTGTCTTTGTCTTCATTATGGAGGTCCCAATCTTTCTGATCTCGATAGCCTCTAAAACCCATCTTTTATACTTGTCTTGCTCTTTGCCAATGATGTTATCTCTTTCCACTGATGACATGGTTATAATGAACCTTCCATTGATTCCATTCAACAATCCTTATGAAAACATTTGTTCCCTATCTCTCTACAGATACATCGTTGGAATTCGGAGTCGTTATAGTGTTCACTTGCCGTGACAGTTGCTGGGAACAGTCCAACATGATGTATAGGACAGAACATATTATTGTACAAGCTGACCCAGATAATGAATTACTGAATCGCAAAGGGGATGAATCCTGGAAATGAAATGATCAGAACTTCTTTGGGCCAGTAAGAACAGAGGTTTGAAACTGGTAACGTAAAATGGGGTGGCTAGGGACAGAGTGCCTCTCTGATACTATAACAGTTTCAGACACAGTTTGTTATGTTGAATTTGCTTTAGCCTATCCAAAGATGCTTGTTTAATCATGAGGAATACAAATTAAAGTTGTGTCAGATATTTGAAACAAATTATTTCTTGTGTAAAAGTATTCTTCATAAAAATAGCATATATTTGACTAGGCTTGAGTTATCTCGTGTTTTTTCTCTTACGTGATGCGGGTCATTCTATATGTGCGTGTAACGTGTACCCGTATCCCGTAAGTCTCACTCTCTGTGAATTCCCTCAAACACACTGGGAGTAGAGCTCAAGCCCCGCAATAACCTGCATAGTGCATACAACCACGCAGCGTTCGATTTAACCAATGCAGCATCACGAAATGCGACACACTTTTGAAGACTTGCGATGCTATTGCACAAATATGTAGCAAAATGTGTGACGCAAAAAGATCCCCTACTTGAATCTTTGATCACGTACCATCAAAGTCAAACCTACAAAGATTGAGTTTTATCTTCAAATAACTAAAAAATATGATAAATCCTCCAGTATCGGCAATTCATATTTCGTTTTCGTCAGAGTTAAAAACCCAATTGCTTTACACGTACGTGCGCAGAACTCTTTCTGTCGGTTTAAAATTAAAAAATGGCGGATGATCTGCGCAAGTCAGAGCATGTCATTTATCAAATATACACAAAGAATTAAGTTAAGCACCCCCCCGTTTTTTTACAACCTCGCACATTACAAGTTTGTTGTCGTCAAAACAGTGTAGTATACCCATGATATTGCTATATTTTCTGGAGAAGTGATATTATGGTCACATAAAAACATAACAATCATGCCGTTTTCAATATTTTATTCTGAATAATTTAAGGTGACATTTTTTGGGAATTTTAGGCATATTTTCACCTCAATTTAAGTATGGAGCTATAGGTCCATCACGGACAGTGTGGATGACGTTTATGTTTTCTAACGTACAGTCATTGTTCTGAGAAGACCTCTAGCGATCTTTGCGTCAATAACGTGTGTAGGACCCACGTGATCGGATCACTGACTCAACCCTACGTCTCATAGACCCTGTAAGCCGTCGTATGCGTTGCTGTGGCAGGTTGTTCCATTCCCGATGTAATGCACGTTCCAATTCATCCAGATTGGCTATTGGAGGGACCATCTTCGCAATTTGTCGTCCCAACATGTCCCAAACGTGCTCGATGGGGTTCAGGTCAGGACTGTACGCAGGCCAGGGGATGGTTGTCACAGCACCTTGCTCCAGCAAGGCTCGGACGCGTCTCGCACGGTGAGGCCTGGCGTTGTCATCCATGAAGATGGGTCTGCTGGCGAGGGTGTGGTCATCGAAGTGCGGTATTACGGTGGTATTCAGGATTTCCTCGGCATATCGCTCTCCGTTGAGGTTACCTCGCACAGTTATCAGGTCCAATTTACAGTCATGGGAGAAGCATCCCCAGACCATAATCGAGCCACCACCAAAGGGTACCGTTGGTTGAATGTTTTTAGGTGCATACGCGGTGTTTTTGTGGCGCCACACCCGAACACGCCCATCTGTCACGTACAGCAAGAACCGGCTTTCATCCGACCAATGAACTCGCCTCCAAGACCGGATGTTCCATCCACGTCGCGCTAGGCACCATGCCAAACGCTCCCTCTGATGTCGTTCGAGTAGCCTTGGACGCTTGATCACTCGTCTTGACCTTAAACCGGCCGATTTCAGGCGGTTCCTCACGGTACGGTGACATAGCCTTCTGTTGCGCAGCCAGTTGTCCTTCAGGAAATTGCTCGAGGCGAAGGGATATCGTCGCACCAGTCTCAAAAGCGCTCTATCTTGGCGGACTGTTGTCACGCGAGGTCTTCCAGACCTTGAGCGGTCCTTCACCGCACCCGTTTCCTGGTGTTTCTGCACCAACCGACTGATCACCGAATGGTGGTAACCAAACGTTCGAGCTACAGCTTTTCTGGACATTCCGGACTCGATCATGCCTATTATCCGCCATCTTTCTCCGTCCGACAACCGTCTACGAGCCACCATTACGAGAAAATGACCATGTAACCCCCACACGAGCTCAGGCGTGACTTGCAATAACCCGTGATGATAGTGCATTTTCAGAAAATCACGACCACGTGGATGATAACACGTGCTGCACGAGCGATGGGCGTCACAGATGAGTGCACTCATCTGCATTTCATCAATGGATAATTGCTAATGTCATACCAATCATTATTTGATCTCACATACCTTAGAATATATGCCAATGTATACATATATTAGGGGGTGCTTAACTTAATTCTTTGTGTATATATAAAAAATAAAGATAGAATTATATACAAATAATTACATGATAACATACATACAAAGTAAGTGCTATGTGCGGTCCATGCACGTTTTAAATACGATTTGCAACTAAAGGCCTACATAATCTCCAATTGGATTGGTTCTGGTTAAGACTGAAAAAAGAACACTGTTTGTGCATTTCAATGGAAGGTACGGCGCTCCCTTGTCACAGTCATACACAATAGGGCGGGGCGTAAATAGGGAAGGTGTTTGTTCAAATCGGCCATGGTCAAAATGTATTCCACTTGACCCCACATGATCAAATATGCACTTTAACATTTTTTCGGAGGGGGTCTTCAGACCCCACCACTACCCTTAATCTTCCTATAGGGGAATTCATGGTAAAGTTGCCAAATTGGTGTAGCAAAATTATGTTTCGACCTAGAACAAATTGACATATATTTTTTTCAGCTCAATGCATTTCTATAAGGTACCCATAATGACATACTAAAAGTCTGAAAATATCAGAGTGTTAGAAATATGATAATTTGCATAAACTTAAAATGGCCGCTAACTTGAGCATTTTCATTGTTTTGGACTTATTTCTTATCTTAGATAGTTGTTATGACACTTTAAATAGCTTCAGCATATAATTTATGAATGTATAAAGTCTAAATGGACATACAGAGACATATCTGCCCTAATATGTGTATCTTCAATTGCGTAAATAAAAAATGGCCGCCAAAATTATCAAATTAGCGGCCATTTTAAGTTTATGCAAATTAGGCATATTTCTACCACTCTGATATTTTCGGACTTTTAGTATGTCATTATGGGGACCTTATAGAAATGCATTGTGCTAAAAAAATTATGTTTCAATTTGTTTTAGGTTCGAAACATAATTTTGCTACACCAATTTAGCATCTTTACCATGTATTCCCCTATAGGGGGATTAAGGGTAGTGGTGGGGTCTGAAGAGCCCCTCCGAATTTTTTTTAAAGTGCATATTTAATCATGTAGGGTCAAGTGGAATACATTTTGACCATGGCCGATTTGAACAAAATACCTTCCCTATTTACGCCCCGCCCTAATACACAAGCACCCCAATCAGTTCATTGTACGTGTTTGAAAACACATATAATTCTAGTAACCAATCAGAGTGAAAGGTTGCGCTTACGAGATGCATGCCACGAATGTCCATTTGAGGTAGGTGGACCTCGCGTAAAAGTATATGAGGTCCACCTACTGTGACATGCGTCCATGTACAATTAGGCCCAGGGTAGCATTGAACCATTGGAAATACCCCACAGATGTTCTTGTTATGGAGTTAAGGAACAGTTTGATTTTTATAAACTTATAAGAAATCTGAAATCTTGTAAATCACACGTATTCTAGTAAACGCATAATGATATAATTTGCGCGTAACACCAATGTGATGATGTCCGCATCTGCACAGTCAAAGAAGAACATCGGCTGTGGCACAGAAATTGCTGCTCCCATCACTAGATACACATCACTGACGTCACTTTTGCTGACACAGAGTATAGTTATTTGATGTGTTGTTGACTGTATTTGCATTTAGAAGGAATATAGACTGGCGTGCATGGTGTAATTGCAAATCTTTGGATATTTGCTTTGATTAACCCTCACCCCTCATGGGTGTTTTTAGCAATCAAGCTAATTGGGGAGGGGGTGAAAGACGGGACAAATAAACACAGAAAAACAGTGTGTGCCGCCCCGGGGATCAAACTCTGGCCGCTGCCGCCGGAGTCCCAGTGATCGTGCGTTACGCTACCAGGGTAGGCCCAATTTTGGAGCCCATAATGTACCCTTGAGCGATTGCGGAATGAGATAGACTGGGAAGTGGGGGTGCACCGGTGTGGTGCTTCTGTTGGATTTAGCAGGGTTAGGGTTAAGATAGAGGGTCTATTCATATTTGTGTGCAAATAATCCACACAATGCCTCATTTACTCATGTTGGGTCGCAATTAGCAATTTATTTGCTTGGTGGGGTATCAAACCATGGATAGTTAGAATCATGACAAACACATGTCTTTTTGTGTAAACTATCATAAAATAAAGTAGTTCTGTGTTTGTCAAAAACATGTATACACAGTGTCCCGAAAAAATTGCATCATTTAATTTCTCTTTTCTGAAATTATTATATTACAACTAAATATAAGATTAGAGTTAGACATTCTCTTCAAATTTGTTCTTCGTTTAATCTTTTGGTAATTTGAGAGAAAAATTAGTTTCACAATCACATTTATCTAAAACAGGGTAACTACCTGTAACTTATTCACACAACTACCACATTATTTTAGAAGCATATCAAAATCTAATTAAAAAAATGTGTTGAAACCTTTTTCAAAGATGTGAATGTTGTCATTGCTATGCAAGTAAATTAATGCGCACATGATCAATGTTAATCAATATCTGTTCTTTTCATGATTCACTTGTAAAGCATTGCATGCGATCTGATTATTATTATGTCCATTGGATCACGCCATTGAGTGCTGAAGCATAATCAAAAAAATATCATCATAAAATCTTGCATTATTACTCCCGAAGGAGTTTTCTTCTTAAAAACTATAAAAACATCCGAAATTAAGAGGGATAATATTTCTGGTAGCTAAGAAACCTTTAACTATCTATGACACTATACCTGCGGTTATGTCTAAGTTCTTTTACCTCTCTCTCAAATTTTGTTTTGTCAATGTAGTACTTTGTGACAAATGTGTTTGTATGATCTAGAGAAGTTAGCAAAGGCCAAATACTGCTATAAACAAGGTTTATGACAGGCTTGAGGACCTCCCATGAACGCAATAAAACAAAAAGACACAAAAGATAACGTGACATTAGACATTTTTGACTGGGACATTTTGGTAATAGATACAATTATAGTCACATTATATTGTCACAGTTCAATGATTCATATGTTTTACTGTACAGAGAAATGAACCGTATTGTTTTTATTATGAGTTATTGACATTCAGAATGCATGGATGTGATTTAATTTCTATAATTATTCCTGTGTCAATGAACTGTGCCTTACGAGATTAGAGTATAGAAGTTGATACTACAGGGAGAATTATAATTCAAAGGCATATACAGATTATTTAGTTACTTCATACAGCTTGGGAGTGACACGTCTACTTGATCGGTACAATCTGTATTCAAAATTCAAAAACAAAGACAAACAACATGCCACAACATTAAGTGAACACATTTGGAAGTTGAAAGACAATAATGTGCATTACTCATTAAAATGGAGAGTGATTAGCAAAGCGAAAGCTTATATTCAACAACAAACAAAACCTGTAATCTGTGCTTAGAGGAGAAATTCTATATTATATACAGACCTCTATTATCTTCTCAACAAACGAAATGAACTCACTAGTGCGTGCAGACACAGGAAAAAACACTTGTTGAGCAATTATACCAATAGATGAATTTATAAGGCTAAATAAATGATGAATAACATGTTGATCGGCCAAATCTTATATTAAAATATAAAAAAATAAGTGACAAATGCCCTTATCAATTGCTATTTTGTTATTTTAGAGAAGAAAAATAAATATTTTAAATAATCGGCGGGGACGATAAACATGTTATTTATTTTACTTGGCCTAACTACTTGACATTTGACATAACCATGGTAATATTCTGCACTTGACTTTTTACACAACAATGGATGTATTCTTCACTTGACTTTTTGACACAATTTTTGACATATATATTAATCACTTTCTGTGAACCTGTATTACTATACTGTTATATTAACTATACTAACAGATAATCTGTTTTGCAAGAAATCATGAATGTACTTAGCTTGTTGACCTCAATGATTTATTTGATCTATTGCTGGCCTTACATATTTAGTAGTTTTTTGTATATATATTTACCATGTTTGACACAAATAAATCAGTCTGCAATTTGTTTCTGAGGAGTGAGGGTCTATCTCAGGCCCTCACAAACAGTTCTGTAAAACAATATGTGATTGCTCAAGTCGTTTTTAATTATCTATCTTTATATTAATGTATATATTGGTCTGTGTGGAAATGAGCTATATAAATCCCTATAATAATAATAGTATGTGACCTACAATCCTGGAAAAAAGTCTTGGAACACATACTTGGTAACCACAGAAAACTAACCCCCTTGTCTCTCCTGTGCAACGTTGAGAAATGTCAATGTCCAGCTCTACACAAAATAAACATTTAAAGATCAGAAGAAGAAAAATCTGCAAATAATGTCCAAAACATGTAACACATTCCAAGGACTTTTTTCCTAGATTGTAGGTACAAAGTTATAGATTAAGAAATATATTGTATGTTACTCATGGTTTTTGTCTCGCCTGAACTATGTTCAGTAAGAGACCTAGTGGCCACTTTTTTGTCTGTCCGTGTTCGCTGTCTGTCCGTTCGACCTGCGAGACAAGAAATCTGGAGATTCGTAAGGCCTATCTTGATGGGAATTGGTGAAGGGAAGGGGGTGGTGTGTTCTTTTGCTGATTAAATTTTCAATGACCGAAAGTCACGAAAATCCACGAAAAACTGGCAAATTTGGTCTTGTTTTGTGCCAAAATTCACCAATCCATATATTGCGCAAATTCACCAATCCATAGCTAATCAAAACTGAATTTTATAGAATTCATATTTTCATTGGTTGTTGAGTTCCCATTTGACCAGTGGCGTAGCTAGGATTTTTTTCAGGGGGGGGGGCAAGATTTCTGAAATTTTCGTAAAAGGTTGCCCCCAAAAAGAATTCAGTCACCAGGGGTTGAGGGGGGCTGAATATACCCACACATAACCTGTGCCCCCGCATGCTATCTCGGTCTTTTATCATTTTTTTCCTATTTTCTTTTCCCCCCTTTTTTATTTTTATTAGAGGGGGTGGGGGTGGGGGCACAAATGGGTTTTTTCCGTCGGGGGGATTTCCCCCCCCCCCCCCCCCCCCCACCCCCCCCCCCCTGAGCTACGCCACTGGTGACCTAACTAGTAAATATTCAACCAATCACATGAGCTGTACTAAACGATTCAGAAATGACTTGGCTATCGGACTACCCACCCCTCCTTAACGTCCCAATTGTACCATCTGTCCCATACTATCCTCACGACTCCTCAATCCCACCTCTCCCTAATATCCCAATCATACCATCTGTCCCATAATATTAATCAAAATGGGTTCTGAGAATTTCCATGTTTCGTTCAGCCAACGGGCTATCTATTAACTGTGTGAGTGCATTTAAACAGTGCTAACTTGAGTCATTCTTATTCCATACTTTCAATCAAGCAACACGTTTAGTTGTTTCTATAACATATGCCATGAATAATTTCTATTGGCAATGCGCATTTGCGTATTTGTACGCTTGATCCTCGTCAGCTGCTATCTTCTGAAGATAGTAATGTTTTTATACCAAATGTCCTTCAATTTGGGTAAAATGATCAGGATTTTGTCAGAAAAGATGACCAAATTGTAGTAGAATGAAAATAAGAAATGAAAATAATTTAACAAAATGGCTATTGACACTGTTAATACAAAACCATACTCCCCTTACGACTATTACGACAGAAATTCAAGGTTTTTGCTCTTTGTCGGGCGTATGTTGGTGTTTACCAGGGTTCTAGAAAGTTGAAATAACTCAAAAACTATTTAACCAATATCAATAAAAGTTTGAATGTGATTTTTAAATGAAATTTGGTTTATGAATAACTAAAAATATTGAAACAAAATAAGATATTATAATTAAAGTTCCTGTTAGAACCATAATGTGTTATTTAATATTGAAACTTGGCTTTGTTATGTGTGATTTGTCATGAAGTACATTTCATTTCAAACTCATGCCGAAAGTTGCATTGACATTCGATCCATAGTTTTCGAGTTGTGCCAATATTTATATAGAGAGGGAATCATCAAAATGGGTTCAGAATTTCCACGTTTCATTCAGCAGGCTATTTATTAACTGCGTGAGTGCATTTAAACAGTGCTAACTTGAGTCCTTCTTATTCCATACTGTCAATCAAGCAACGTATTAGTTGTTTCTATAACATTAACATGCCATGAATATTTTCTATTGGCATTGATGCCCTTCCCCCCCCCCCCCCCCCCCCTCCCCCGCTGATCATACTTGACCCCCTCGCCGCAGACAGCTGCCATCCTACACTCTTAAACGGACATACATGCCCGGTACCCATCCCCTATTGCACGTGGCCTGTAGCATCCTCCGCCCTGGCCGTGGGCTCCCTCTAACCCTAACCTTAACCCTAACCTAACCCTAGCCCTACCTGAACCCTTAATATCCTAACCCTAACTCTAATCTGTACCTGAACTCTAAACTGTTCACACCCTGCGATGTAGCGTTTTATTGCATGGACATTATCATCCATGCCGGATAAGCCTACAATCTTCTCAAGATAGCACATGTTAGATGCTATCATCAGAAGATAGCTAACCTTAAATTCTACCTTCAGCAGAAAGCATGGTGCTCAGAAGACAACATGCATCGTTACCAGGCGAAATTTAACGCCTGAGGCGCGTATGCGTATATGTACGCTTGATCCTCGTCAGCTGCTATCTTCTGAAGATAGTATTCTTTTATACCAAGAGTCCTTCAATTTGGGTGAAATGATCAGGATTTCGTCAGAAAAGATGAAAAATTGTAATAGAATGAAAATAAGAAATGAAAATGATTGAATCCTCTTAGCAATAGTGCTTTTAAGACTAAATGTTCCCAATTCCCCATAGACCACACAATTGTGAGTAAATTTGTAAACCTTGAATAATCTTTTCAAGAATTTTCTATACTGGGTGTCCCTAAAAAAAGGGTGCACATGTTTACCCAACTTGTTAACCATGAAGTTCTAACATTTGGTGTAAAATGTTTACACATATTGAATGACTAAACACCTGGCATTCATATGCTGCTTATTTCATCTGATTCGGATTTGTCAATCCTGAGATATGTACAATTAACTAGAGCTACCCAGAATCGATGTTGTGCCACTTTACAGTTTCAAATGTTTACTCCAAAGATACATCTTCCACTTGTACGATTGCCCTTGCAAAATAACATTTTTGTATTGAGATTGAATAGGTTTAAATAATAGAATGATTGCCTGTGTATCCAAGCAGAACTGAATATAAAGATGTTTGTTACACGATTCGAACCAGTTCTTTGGACGAGGTTTCACCAATTGTTTATTGGGCCTACATTTTTAAAACAAGACAGACGTCGAAATGGCTCGGTGCGGCCTCAATTTTCATTCGAAGAGGGTGTTCATTGTCTTAAAATATCATGAAACAAGAAGTCCAGCAGAAGTCACCAGAGAGTGTGCCATTCATTTCCCAAATACTCACGTACCATCTAGAAATACACCTACAAAGGAGTATTGGAAATATTTGGTAGATGGTACAAGCACCAATATGAATAAAGAACATTCTGAAAGACTAAGATATGAAAAGTAGCAGGACACAGTAACACATTGATATCGTGCGGCATGCACTTCAGAGGGATCCCAGAATAACTGATCCTAGAAATACCTTACCACATATTCCAAGGACATCATTTTTGTTCCTCAGCCTCTTTTAAACAATTCTGGTCAAATGCCCACCACAATGTTTCAAGACGATTGATGCCCATAACTTGGATAGACCAATGTTAGTATCGTTTTGACGCTCATAATCATTCTTTCTGTAAAAGTGGCACAATGTCGATTTTGGGTAGCTTTGATAAACTGGGGTATATCTCATGATTGACCAATCCAAACCAGATACAATAAACGGCATCTGAAAGCTGAGTGTTTTTCCTTTCCGTGTGTATAAACATATCACACCAAATGTTATGACTTCATTGTTAACAAGTTGCGCAATCATATGCACCCTTTTTTTAGGGACTCCCTGTATGTAGAATATTGATAAACGTTCACAATGGTTAGAAAAGCCCACATCTCACATTCGTACAAAAGAACTGGTTGGACAAGATTATCAAAAGGATCATAAGTAAGGTCAATAGGTAATTGAAGTCTGGTCCCGAGTCTGGTAGCCCTTAAAAGCAGGCCAAACATTGCATGTTTAGCTTGCATTATTTGTTTGCTGACAGCTTTTTGAGGGTTGCCGTTGAAATTGAAAACAATACCGAGGTAACTTAGGTAAGTGTAATCATCACATATCTCAATAGGATTACCATTGAAAATGAAGTTGGGTTTATTGCGGATTTTTCCACGACTGAAAATAACAATTTTGGTTTTGTTTGTGTTTACTGATGAATTCCAGTCAAGACAATAAGAATGAAGTGCATTGAGGGCATTTTGTAAATCTTATTGACGTTCAGATAGAATTATAGTGTCATCAGCATATAATAGCACATATCATCTTAACCAAATATCATCATTGCTTAAATGCTTGATAATTTAATTGTTGAGGAAATTCAGACCAGAAGCACCATTTTTCCTGAGAGACAATTCCAAATCGTTTAGATAGATTGCAAATAAGAGGGAAGACAAATTTTCTCCTTGTCTTACACCGACATTACATGAAAAGAAAGTACTGAGCCTGTTGTTCAGTTTAATACAAGATTTGGCACTTTTATACATATTATAAATGGCTGATATTATTTTGCCATTTTTAAATGTTAATGGTTTAAAAACCATTAGCAATTAACTTCATTATGTTCTCACTCCCTTAACACTTTTGGACCGGTGATTTTACATTTCGCCGGTAATAAATCTTCTAAGGATGTGTCTATTTCCCACTATGTGGTCCAATTAAAAGACTGCAAAGGACAGCATTAAGCCCCAAGGTCATAAACTAACCTTCTTAACCCTGAATATGGACCACATAGTTAGAGGTTGACAAAATCTTAGATGATTTATTACCAGCGAAATGTCAAAATTACAGGTCTAAAAGTGTTAAGGGATGGGAACATAATGTTTGCCCAGAGTGCTTGTCTGGTAATCAAGTCGAATGCCTTCTTGTAATCCACAAATGCACAATAAACTCGTTTTTTATTTGATAAGTATAGATCAATAATACTTTTCAAAACAAAAGCATGGTCAATGGTTGAGTAACCTGCTCGAAAACAAGCTTGTTCTCACCTAATAAACCTGTGTTGTCAATATAATTAGTAAGTCTTTTGTTTAAAGGGGCATTAAGAGATGTATCAATATACTAAATTCAACATAGCCCAAAACCAAAATGTCATACAATTCCGACATCGCCTTCATGCCAAATAAGCAAATAATGGCACTTCTTGTTGAGATTTGCAGCGAAAGTCCGTGAGTAAAACGATAGCATAACTTCCGAATTCAGCACCTAGATTCGATATGATCATATCGAAACTAAGAAAATTTTATATGATAAACAGTGAATGTTGGTAAACTGTTTCAGATGGTAGTTAGTATATGCCTAGTATTACTTTGATCTCAATGCCTCTTTAATATTGAAGTAAACAATTTACCTAGAGTACTTAGTATGGTAATACCACGATTGTTATTGTGATCGACCTTGGATCCTTTATTCTTAAATAAATAAACACATACCTTAGTATTTATATAGCGTCTGTTATCTTTTGGACTTTGACCATATCTCTCATAATAGAATCTTATAGACGGGCACTTGGGCCAAGCGTCTAGTCTCCTATTGCAGGCTCGCGAAATCTCGAAAACTTACATCGTGCATAAGTATGCCGTGACCTCTGGACTAGAAATCGGGGTCAAACGCTGCTCTGAGAGTGACCCAGCGACTGACTCGACTGAACTCTTGACATTTTCATACCAGTTTCTTGATGTAAGAGGCCAAGACAAAGCAAATCTATTCTACACCATGGCTATTTCTGACATCAAACTTGCACTGTTATTTACCATCGTTGCCACAGTGTCAATAAGTAGTACCAAAGGACTTTTACTGGAAGAAGGACAACTATTCACCATAGCAACACTACTTGCTGAAATCATCCCTCTGCTGGAGAATGTCACTGACACGTCCGTTACGATGAGATCCTTCTTGCCACACCTGATGCATTTGTTGAAGAATCAAGAAGATGTCCAGATCTTAACGAATGTCCTTCTGCGGCATAACACTGCCACGGCCCATGAAGTGGCTTCTGTTCTCCCGGCAATTGAGGGTATTTTACAAAGTCAACAAGACAAACAGGATCAAGTGGTTACATTGCTACGCAATCAGCAAGAAAATCATCATAATCATAATCATGCCCTGACTTTGCTACAGAATCAGCAGGATACTCTGAATCAAATCGCTAATTCTCAGTTGCAGATTGTTAACCTCCTGCAAATCCAGAGTCGCCATTTAGAAAACATGACGGTTGGAATTACTCATTTGGTTGGACAACTAGACCAACAAAATGATGTTGCTTCTAAGAGGATACCGACAACGACAGATACAGATGTACATGCATCTACTGATCAAAACCCAACAGATGTACATGTACCTACCATGCCTACTGATAACCCAATCGACTGTTCAGATTTGATTTCAAGAGGATCTTACCCGTCTGGATCTTACACTATAAGCTCCTTGGATAACTTGGGAGGCTTCCGTGTATATTGCGACATGGATACAGATGATGGTGGGTGGACCGTCATCCAACGTCGTTTTGATGGCACAGTTGATTTCTACCTGGGATGGGATGACTATGAAGATGGTTTTGGCAGCCCAGATGGTGAATATTGGATAGGGTTGCGACAGATTCATCGGCTGACACAACAAGGCACTTGGGATTTAAGGATAGACTTAAAGGATTTTAATAACAATGAAGCTTATGCTGAATACAAATCATTCGCTGTCGGTGATGCAGAATCTTTCTATGTGCTTTCCATAGGTGCATATAGTGGAACTGCAGGAGACTCATTGACTTATCACAATAATAGAGCCTTTTCTACCAAGGATAGTGACAATGACCATCGCAGAAGTGATAATTGTGCTCAGTTGAGAAATGGTGCATGGTGGTACACATCCTGTGCCAACACCAACCTGAATGGTCTGTATTTAGAGCCATCACAGGACAGTAATTCTGGGATGTACTGGTACCACTGGAAAAACAATGAAGAATCACTGAAACGCTCAGAAATGAAAATACGCCGGGTGGGGCTAAATTGATCGCAAACATTCCTCATTATTAAAACTTGTTTTATTCTTGGATTTATTGACTTGAGAGAAAAAAACAGAAGGGAAACTATATACCATATTTTCAGGGCCATCACACACATAGGGATAGTGTGATATCAGTAGCAAAACAACTATGAATCATGAAATGAAAATGTGCTGGGACATTATGAATTGATCGCTACTTTCCTCATTATTAAAACACAAATTAATAGGGAACTATTTGACAATGATTTTGTTATGAACAGAAATGGCATAAGCATCATATGACATTCTGTTGTACATAATAGTATATGACCTACAATCCTGGAAAAAAAAGTCTAGGAACACTTACTTTACTTGTTAGCGACAAAAAAACTAACAATTACCCCTCTCGCCCCTGTGCAATGTTGAGAAATGTCATTGTCTTCAGCAGTTTTTCAAGGTGTCCCAAAATTGATTTATGGGGTGTGGGGAAGGTTAAATTGTTGTTTAAGATGTCCTCTTCTGCTCTTAACAAAATAAACATCATTTAAAGATCAAAAATAAATTTGCACATTATTTCCAAAAAGTCTAACACATTCCAAGTACTTTTTTCCAAGATTGTAGGTCCAAAAAGTTATAGATTATAGTAAGAAATATATTGTATGCTATGTGTGTGTTTTTTCTGTATGTTTTTTTTATAAATAGCCATAATTTGGTAATGAAAGCTAAAGAAAAAAGAAAATTATAGATTCATTATTATGATGCCCTATAACATGTTGCTGCAGGACTGAATGAAAATGAAAGATTTAAACGAAGATAATTCAATTGAATATCAGTAAAGAATGCATTGTATACGGAGCATGGCAAACATGTCTCATGTGAAACATGATTGAGCTTTCATTACCAAATTATGGCAAATATTATATACTCCGATATGTCAAATTCAGCTTTGGCCACTTCTCACGCGCAGAGATCTCTTTTATTACAATCGTCATTCCACGTGTTAAATTGAACATAATCAATTAAAAATCAATACAAATATAATTAAATGTTGATAAACTGCTCAAAGAAAGTTTGGAATATTTTTTCAAGCACAAGACTTTCAAATATCGCGGGATATGTTCATTAAGTGTAACTATATATCCATGTAAAGCTGATGTGTTTATCTTTACAATGATACCAAATTTGAAGCAATCCCTTCCAGTGCTCAGCTACTTGTGTGAGAACATGTAGAGGCCGCAATCTGAAAGTGTCAAAATCAACACTATTTTGAGCTTAAAAATCAATAGATCATCACACTATACACTGTAGTGGTCAATGTTATACAAATATGGACTATTCATGAGGGAAATGGGGTACTACTATTTTGAAAATAATAGTTCACCCCATTTCACGAATAAAGAGCAGTCCATATTTGTTTTATATAACGCATGAAAATATATTTGTGTGCGATTTTCATCAAATTAAACATGAAAAAGATCTTACTGGCGAGTCGATCCACCAAGCCATTATGGCAAAATCGTACGAGGCAGGGCATTTTTTGTATTTCAAAAAGTACTATTGACCGCCCGGTCAATAGTACTTTTTGAAAGACAAAAAAAGACCGGGAAGTGATGTCAAGCATGAAATGGACCAAACTATCTTGTGTTATCTGATGTAGTATCCACCAATCAGATGGCTAGAATATTTTCATGCGTTATATAAAACACTTCATTGAACAGACGACAAAGATAGTCTTTTGAGTACGAAATAGCGTTGATTTTGGCACATTCAGATTGTGACCTCCCCATGTTCTCAAGCAAGTAGCTGAGAACTGGAGCAAGGGATTGCTTCAAATTTGGTATCATTGTAAAGATGAACACATCAGCTTAACATGGATATATAACACTTAATGAACTTCATGAACATATCCCGCGATATTTGAAAATCTTGTGCTTGAAAAAATATTCCAATTTTTTTTGGAGCAGTTTAGTTAGTTTAATTTGAGTAGAAAAACTTATTTTTATCCATATTATCCATGACAAACCACAGAATATTTGATTTTTAGAATTATTTTAAACAATACATTGATTTATCCTATAAATTATCATTGCAATCTCAAATCAGTAGAAAGTGGGATTCACACTTTTATTACTGACTTGATCATATCTCTGGAGTACGTAAGAGGTGTGAAATTTGATGGGATAAACTTTATTTGATAGAGGTTTAATACTGCTTACCAGCAGTGTATATTTTCGAAAACAAAACACATGGCATGTATTTTTAATTTCCCCCTTCATCGGACACTTTATTGGCACATCATGGGACATTTTTTTGGCACACCCTGTATCATCATTGATTTTCTAAGAAAGTGCTTTGTTTATGCTATCTTAAAAGCAACATTTTTAATATCCTTTCATGTTGGTGAAAATATTGTCATGTTTATGGTTCAATGCACATGTCAAGATAAAGAGCAGTAGCCTAATAATTACAATATATGCTCAATTTCTTTTGATTCACCCTGTAGTGTAATTGTCAATGTAACTCTTCATTGAACTAACAGCAGATAAAGTAGTTCTTTATTTAGCAGAAAATAGTGGTGATTTTGGCACCGTGAGATTGAGACCTCCCCACATTCTTAAGTATGTGGTTGAGTAATAAACCCAAGGGTCCGTATGCATAAAAGAGTTAGACCGGGTCTAAAGTTAGACCTGGTCTAAGTGAAATTTATTCATGCCTCAAAATCTGTTTTCCTCTGCATTTTTATGGTGAGATATATTGTGCTATTTTTGAACTTTGCATTCGAATCTTTAAGTTAGCTTATTTGAGAAGGAAATGTAATTAAAGGTGTGCTTTCACAAAACTAAAATACACTTAGACCGGTCTAACTCTTTTGTGCATACGGACTAAGGTGTTTGCTACATATTTGGTATAGTTGTAGCTTCCATTGCTATGCAAAACAAACACTATGAATATATATATCACAAAAAATCATCAAAAATTCACAATTTCTGGGTCCATCTTAATAGCCCATACAACCTTTTTCCCCTAATGTTAAATCCTGATCACAAAGTATTTGTGTTATTTATATCTTATCCTTTTTACTCCAGTAGTTTTGATCAAAGTGTCGCCTACTATGCATGAAATATAGATTAAAGTATATTCCGGTGAAATTGGTTAACAATTGGCTCCCAAATCAGAAAAAAAACGCTCGATTTGAACTCAAAATGCCACTAGAATTGCATGACATTGTGCGTACTACCATGTAATCATACCGTGGTAACGCGTCGCATGCATGTTTGCGCGAGGGCTCACTGCCGTGGCACTATACGCACTCCTACACATGGCACATATAAACCACACGGGAAATGGTATGTGGTGCCATGTCGGGGGGGGGGGGGGGGGGGTGAAACCACAGGAAATGGTTTAGGATAGGCCTAGGGTTATACATAGTGCTGTGGTACAAGTAGCGTTTTGTGGGGGTTAATAAAGCCACCCAATTTCAAAACGACCGAGGGTAAATGAAGTAGCCACGGGAAATGGTTTATGAGAATTATGATTATAAATCAATCTGTTTGTGGGGGTGGGGGTATGTGTGGGGGGAGGGGTTGTAGGGAGTTAATGTGGTTTCAGAGGTACCAAGTAATGCAGTTATAAAGTAGGGGTTAATAAAGTAGCCACGGTAAAAAGATTAGGAGGGTTATGATTATAAATCAATCTGGTTGGGGTGTGTGGGTGGGTGCAGGGGGTGTAGGGTTTATGTGGTTTCAGAGGTAGGTCGTGGCATAACCATCTAGTATATCTGGTACATGAGCGTAGTGTTAATAATATTGTCTATTTTTTGCTCTTTTCTAAATTATACATTGGAATTCTATATATTGTACAAAATAAACTTGGTTAGAATTCCATGATACTACAGCACTGTTTCATACAGCCAGCATGGCTGCACTCATCAGGTATAATATTTTGGAATTCTAGCCGTTTTCCATGAGTGTTTATATTATATAATATGGAATAACACGCCAAAGCTATCTGCTTCCTTAAAGAATGTTCCTATAGAGACACACAATTCTACAAATAGTATTGATTTAACATGGTACTTTTTAATCCAGTTTTCTCATCTCTAGACTTTAGTACAAAACAATATAAATCAAAACTTGTTATCTGATGCTTGAATGTTGTTTTATACATTCAAAGTTATATACATTTCTAAGCCATATTATTAAATATATAGCCAACATGTAATCAAGTATAAAGGTGATTGTGTTTACAGAGATAGAATAGTACAGACATAATTACTGTAAAAAGTCTTTTCTCACGCATTTATGTTAACTTACACCTGTATAATATTCTAGGTCTATACTTGGCATACATTGATATAATATTGAATGGCTTATTTCCGGGTGATACCAAAAATATTGCCTCGGGTGAAGTTCACTGAAGGGTTTATCACACCAAGGCATTCAACATTATTATTGTCAACAGACTGCCTCAGTAAAATTATTTTATTGTTTATTTTATATTGAGCCCTGGAAAGAAGTATAACGACACACACAGATATTCAATATAACGACACATACACATAGGTATTCAGGCTTTACAGTTGAATGCAAACTAGTCTGGATCCAAATATTCCTTTAATATTGTTGTAACCTTTTTTTAGCCGGTCTTGTACTTGTTTTCAGTATGGTTTCAACTGTAAGGATATGTATTGCATTCAACCGTTGTTCCTGCATTCCAACTGAAACTTTGGTCAAGACCAACTTTTCAATCTGGCAACTGCAGCACGCAGGTAAGGTTTGCCAAAAAATGTGTTTGTTTGGCTTGATAGACGAACAAATGGGTTACTTAGAGAAGTGGTAATTTCATGCACCTAATTGTTTGCGCTTTGTCTTTTTGTAACCATTTTGCTTGTGTTTAAATTTGCGATTGGAAGGTTTGTTATACACAAAAAGGAATACATTCGCAAGATTTTGATTTTTGTGGTAGGTACTTGAAGCGCCAACATTTTAATGTAGCATGAAAATGTCCATGTTAATTGTTACAGTCGTTGGTCATTGATCCTCATCCCCCTTCTCTTATTATCTTGTATCTACATTTTAATCAAGACATATATATATATATGAATAACACTGTGGTGGGTATGTCAACTCTTTGAGTTTGAAAAAAGAAAAAGAATAAAAGTGGCATAGGTTAAGTTTTTTAAGTCATATTACACCAAACATAATATATTTAAGGCTCAATTATTATCTGTCCCATTTTTAGGGGCTATGGAGGCATGTCACATGAGGTTGACCTCGCGTCAAATATGCGAGGTCAACCTCATCAAAAAAACCGGTGCAACGGACATCCCTGGTGCGCAATACATAAGCTTGACCTCACAGCTCTGATTGGTTAGCGGCATTTAGTGAGTTTTCAAGCATGCGCGCAGCTGATCGAAGTGCACCTGTGTTCGGACTGTGGCCAAGAGAATATGGGCCGTAGGTCCATTGTCTCTTAGCTCCTGTCTATGTCATGTCATATAAAGCTTCAAAGGCTGTAAAATAGAGCTGTAAATCCCATATATCTAATACTGTTTTTGTATAATCGTATATCTTGTTTTAGAATAGAAAGGGATATTTCTGTATATAGTTTTTATTAAGAGGGATCCAAAAACTGCAATTGTGAAAGACGCCATCTTGTATACAAAACTAAAAACAAAAGTCTTTTTTCTTCAATATCTTGCAAGAAAAACTTAGTAAGCTTTGTGTGCAAACAATGAAGTTAATCACATTCTAGTGTGTGTGAACCTTGTAACTGAGGCAGCATATGTATGTGTTTGTCCATGAGTTATCAAACAACTGTAATAGGAACTGAACCAGATAGACGATCTAAGATCCATTTATGGTGCAATAAGAATATATGCTAGGTCTAGTTTATGTGGAAAAATACACTCACCAATCTTATGTAGTGTAGATTCTGTACCAAAAATAAACAATATTGGAGTTATTGCAAGATTTGTTTGCAGGAGTTTCATCTGATTCGCTCGCATAGGTGCATAAGAAAGAGGTTCACAAAATGACAAACAATAAATGTGACTGACTTCCATTTTTTCACACAAAGTCGCTGATAAATGTGTTATTCTACAAGATGGCTTCTTTTCATTTATGCAGTTTTTTAAACACCCAATCATGTTTAAAAATGTGATTAAATATGTATTCTAATGTTACACAGTCATCCATAGGGCGTTGAAAAAAGGTGTTCTACAGGCAGATCACTCTGGCTTTTTTTTTCTTCTTCAAAATGACACTAAAAATCTGTAAACATTTGCTATTTTTGACAACCTGAAAAATCACCCCAAATGTGTGTAAGTATATTCAATTGTATGTACAGGAACCTTTTTTTTCAATTAAAAAAAAAGGGTCGGTCAGGCCTGTTAGAACAGGTTTTTTTGTTGCCCAATGGATCCAATACCATAACATGTAAAATATGGTATACCATAAGTTTAATATGTTTAATCCTGCTTGCGAAGTAATAACATAAATAAAATGCTTTGTATTTTGCAACTAACTTTTCAAATTACATTTTATTTTGTGCGTATGTATCTATCATGTTAGAAAATATTGTTCGAACACTTTGTAGGTGTTACATGAAGTGTTCCTCCTGATCAATGTTGAATTCCACAATTTGTCCAAAATCAGCACATGGCCTCGCAATATTGATGGATGGGGAAGGGGGAGGGGTATGAGGAAGGGGATTCTTCAGGCTACCATAAACAAGTTTCAATTTTCATGTGACTCAAATAATGTGTGTATGTTTTGGTACAAACAGCATGTCAATGAGGATGAGTGTTCGAAACACATTTTTTCTCAATAACAAAAACGAGTGTGCGATCATACAATTGCCTATAAGTCAGCGTCATAATGCTATGGACATAATTCCAAAAATGTGTGTGGACATAGGTTGACTGCGTGCTTAAACCCGGAAGTGCGTACCAGACGCCTTCAAAAATGACTGCGAATACAGATTGGTCAATCGTGAAATAGTCACGGCATGCATTTGCACATTTCATGTATCTGGATTCAGTGTGAAATAGCTTGAATTTTGTCTATAGCAATATGACAGTGACTATAGTTGGCAGAATAATAATTGAGATATGGTCCATTGAGACTGTATATCTTGTTCAACACCTCAACAAGTAAATAGGCCATGTTTTCCAGCTCCTTTTATTTGTGGAGGACATCTGGTCACATTATCATACATGTGCTCTGTTTGAGTTTTATGGGTCAAATTGTTCTGAATACGCCAGTATTTAACATTAGTACTCACTACTTCCAATGCTTAGAAAATAGTGAATGCATTCTTTCAAAATAGGGGTCAGTGTTCAAAGGGTAAAACATTTGTCAAAGAAAAATAGACCACCGCCTTAGACCACTCGGCCACAGTGACAGTTCCTGATTATAGTGGTAGAGAATTAACAAATACCAAATACTTATTTGAATGTCGTGATTTCCCAATGACCATAAAATGCTGTCAGAGCTGGGGATAGAATATTTTGAAATGACGTTTTATAGCACAAAGACAACTGATTTTTCTTAATCCTTACAGCTGTAAGTTTGTGTATGTAATACAATTGTAAAAATGTAAAAATCCTGGTTTTTATCCTAACTGAAGGCGCAGCCTTCAAAACATTTCTTAGTATCCCTTTAACTTCTTTTTCAAACACTCAACATCACCTAGATTCCCTTTTCCAGAAAGAATGTGACTTTTGTCGGAATTTGTTCCTTATAAATCACATAAAATCTGAATGCACTGAATAAATATATCAAGTTAGGTGTCATTTTAAAGCTTACAAAATACACTTTTGCATGAAAATAAAATCTCAATTTTAATTTAAATTTTGAATGACAAAAGCCCACTTTTGATGCGACTGGCCAGAATTTGACAGGTTTGTATGTCCTATCACATCACCAGCCTGCCAGCCAGCCCATCACAGAGAGTAACCCTTACAGTGTATCATTACTTGTGCTGCTATAAGGTGTTAAGGATAACTATCTCAGGCTCAATGTCAGATTGCTTAAAATATGGGGTCGTTTTCAAGCTTAGAATGTGTTCTTTCTGCTGAGATTTGACCTTTAATTCAAATAGTACCATTGGATATGATTAGGCAGTTGACCATACAGTGGTAAAAGTTTTTCTTGTGTATATTATGTGTTCGTGATATTTTAATTCTTTCTTGGTTGGCATAGTTTACTTCCCTTTTGCACGACCTTTGCCCTTTGCGGGTGCTTTCCCTTTTCCTTTGGCTGAAGATTTGCTAGCTCCTTTTGTGGCTTTCTTTGGCTGAAAAGGAAAATAGAAAGAGATGACAAACCATGTCAGTCTTATATCAAATCAAACCTTCATTTCCATAAAAAACAATACATCAAAAAACATCAGAATGAACACAATTGTATGGAGGCATAGGCTGAAGAGCCAATTAGGCCTATTACAATTGATTCCAAGTTTTACTGTGGCAGCTATGATATCCGCATATGAAGGTCATCAGATTTAATTGACTGTTGCCTAGGGTATAGATACAACTTTTGGGGTTATCACAATTGGCGCAAATACCGATACCACCTGCCGGCATTGTCGAAAGGAGTCCATGTGGAGCCAAACAGAGCCCACCTCGCTCTCTTTCGAGCTTGCTTATCACACCACAAGACGTGTTTGACTGTGCTCTCAAGCACTTATTATTTCTGACCAAATGACTACAGATATGATTTTATAAACTTTATGTTCACCATCTTCATCTGTGTATCCAAGTTTTATTCATATCTTCTGTTCCTACAAACAACACACTTGGTTTGGCCGTATCATAATCCGAACCAGTTGAAACTATAATCAATTTATTTTAATTTTAAAAAGGCGCACAACACTATAACGCAGAAGGGGCATAGTATGCAAGGGTGTGGTTTGAAATGATTGACAATTATTTGTTTTGATTATAGAACTCACCTTTATCAAATTGCGGGAATCCTCATCCTCGCTGTTGTCCGACACCGCATCTTGTGTTCCCTCTCCATCTGGTCCTTCCAGTAACCCATCTTCTGTTCCCCCTCCTCCTCCTCTACCCCCTTTCTTACCCTTCTTGCCACCTAGCTGTTTGGCATACGGTGTCATGTGAGACTCTTTATTGAAAGTCCTTGTGAAGGCAGATTTGACCTGTGAAACAAGGGAATACAGCAGAATGCTAATATATAAGAAGAATCACATCGTTGCTGTTCTGTCAAAACACCATTTTTTCAGCATATGTATAAAATAAAAGTTCCAAATAGTTATGCGTGCGCAAGAGTTTACGAGTAGAGGAAAGCTTGAGGAAAGAGCGGGGGAAAGCGCGATCCTATTTTCTATATTGTTAAAAAGGAGTGACAAAGGATCGGTGATTAACACCTCACTGAATGGTACTTCAAGTACCTATTTTACATGAAAGGTCATCCTTAAAATTGTTGCATTCCAAAGTTTGAGATGCATAACTCCAATGGTTCTTATTTTTTTAGAAGCACAGGAAATTTGCCCATTGAGTAGTATCCAAACTGGCGGGTGGTTATAACTACCTTTGGCAGTAATTCACCACATTTTAGACTACAATTTCTAAATGGAACATTTCTGACCCCTAAGATTTTACAGACATAATGAGAAAAATATGGGATTCTTCTGATATCAAAAGATCTTGATGTGAAGAAAAAAATCATAGCCCCAAAAAAGTGATCAGAACATACACTAGACCTTTAATACATACTGAAAGGCTAGAATAGAAGATACAAGGTTTGACAGAACAGTGAAAACATGTAATTTAGCTCACAGGTAGGATAAAGTCGCCTATTTTCGGTCAGCGCCTATTTTCGGTCACTGGTCCAAATCGTGTAATTGCATCGGTCGTCGCCATTTTAAAAGCAATACCGGGGGCATCAACTATGCGGGGTTTTTTTAGTCGTCAGTTTATAACGACGAAGTCATTTTTATTACACGATTTGGGCAAAGTGACCGAAAATAGGCGCTGACCGAAAATAGGCGACTTTACCCTATAATTGGGTACCGGCATTAATTCATGTTGGGAAGTAAAACAGACTCGCTGTGCGGGAGGAGTGGCGAACCCCCCACAGCCAAGTATTACATGGGGAGTCTGGCCCAAACGCTAATGAAAGAGAGATGGGCACTCCGCGCGCGAGCTTTGCTCGGCCCGAGTCTTTACTTTACTTACTTACCCTATGTATTAATTACATAATACATAGGTTCACTCTAGGTCATCCTACTTACTTCTATTATGATGTGGTCATGCATTTGCCTCTTTACAATTTTAACAAACTTGAAGTGATCTGTTTATGGTTTTCTTAATAACCCGCTAACTTTCTTTACAGTGTATATACTTATTTATCATGCATAATTTGTAATCCTCTTGGCCCCCTTCTTACTTTTTGCCACTATTTTATTCTTTGCAGTATGTCTCTCTATCTCAAGGGAACAACAACTGCCCTAGTGTGTTTCACATACCTGTGTGCACTCTGACTTTCTTTTAGCTTGACTTGTATTTTGCTTATCAGCAAATACTTTTGTCTTGCTCTCTACTAAACTTGATAAAGACTGGTATATCCAGTCGAAACGTCGTTATTCTCCAATTCTCCCCCCCCCCCCCCTTTTTTCATCCCCCACTTTCAGTTGGGATAAGTTTCGACTTATTACATATTAATTACAGTTTAGAATAAAGTACTTTCTTGTAAATATATGATGTTGTTTATACACCATGTAAATAATTGATAAATGCCTGGGACATTGAAGAGAAAAACAAAAGCTGATCCTTTCCATTTCAACAGGCTAGCTGTATACAGTCCTCAAAATAAGTAACTGACCAGGTAATTAATATGCTCTCAACTCCAAAAATATAGCTCTTACGTAAGTATATTAAATTATAAAGTTGTATGGAAATCTCTTCTCTTCAATTTGAGATATTACACGTGAAGATTGAATGAATAATTACTCAGTTATTTGCCCAAAACCCAAACAAAGTCAGTTTTTCATTTTAACATTTTGTTCGTCTACACGCAGCCTTGGACCAGCAACAGGCAGATTATTGATTAACTGGTAGCGATAACTCACAGGGTTATTGTAAGATGTCACACGGTCCTGCGTGTTCAAAACCCAAGTATTAAAATGTAAACTGCACTTTGTTATATCCTTATCAATGTAGTGTTCTCAATTATTAACCAATCATCATGAACAACGTCTCAAATTGAAGAGAAGAGATTTCCTTACAACTTTATATTTTAATATTTTTACGTAGGAGCTATAGTTTTGGAGTTTAAGGTATACTTATTACCTGGTCAGTTATTTATTTTGAGGACTGTATGTTATGTTTAGAAAATAGAATAGGCTCTGCTGTGTATCAGCAGAATGCACTACATGTATAGTTTTTTTTAAAATTTTCCAGCGCAATTTTGGCATACGTTCTATTGCCTGTTTGATTGCCCCATCCCCCCTGTAGAGTACATGCACGCCTTCATTCCACTGTATTAGTTCTAAACTCTAAGGAGGCTCATCAATTTTGAACTGATTTAAGTATAGGAGAGCCCTATTTTGACAAACTGGCTGCCCCTTTATGTCCTACTTAAAAGTATGCTGTTATCCATGTGATATGACAGGATAATACATGACAGAGGCTATAAACGATATACTGTAAAAGTGGTAATTTTCCATCGATTAAATGTTTGCCCTTTGCCAACTTTCAGCCATTTCGCTTGTTTTTAAATTAGGGATTTGAAAGTTCATTACATAGACCTTATACACAAAATAAATATGTTTGTGTGCTTTTATTTTCACAGTAGCTGCTTTGAGCACGAAAAGCACGAAATTAAATGTAGTGCGTAGATTTCCACGTTTACAGTACCTTTATTCTCTAAATAGAACTTTTTTAAGTAGTAATTTATTTGACTTTTTATTTTGTTGCCTGAATACCTTTGTTGGTACAGAGCTCATTGGATCCTTCTTCCCCTGATAATGGCTGACCTCCAAGATGCTATCAAAGTCTTCCCGAGTCAGATCATAATCGTTTAGGAGCTGCACAACTTCTGGGACGCCCTCTGTGTCCCCAGACATGAGAGGTTTTGTGAGGAAGTTGCGTAAGTGCGGCAGATATCCCATGTTGAGATCTTGAATACTGGTAGATGTCCTTTTATAGATAGAAAAAAATGATCGATTCATTAACTTCATTATGATTAGTAAATAATACATCCAGTGGGAATAAATTATGAGTTCGTCCAAACTACAAAATGTGTGGTTCACATCATTGAAATCTGTGCCGAGTCATCAATAAAACCAACCAATCTGTTCTACAGGCCCGATCGACACATATGTGACGTGATCAAGCGAAATGAGTCACATGTCGGCAGTTTTCAATTTTAATATCTGTCTATCATTTAAAGCCAGTGTAAAATGCTACAGTATGGTTCAAACCCCACATGAATTTGTCTTCTGGTTTTTAAGTTACAAACAATTTACCAACTGAGAAAACAAAGTAAAACATAAGAATTGTTCACATCTTTTTACCTATAACTCAAAATCAATATTCCCGACATCCGACTCATTCCGCTTGGTCGTGTCACATAGTCATCTCCACTTGTTTGTTACTATACTCCCTGTCATAATGCCTTAGACATAATTCTACAAATCATGCGTACGTACGAGTTGCGTATGTAAGTGCGTAGGTGCGCATTGCAATGCGAAGGTGCGATTGTGCCTAAACACGGAATTGGGTACCGGTCCTTTTAAACAAATAATCGCGCATCCTAATTGGTCAATCGTGAAATCGTCACACGCCCTTTTGACGCCGCCACCCGCAAACAACAACAGAATAAGCTCGCCTAAAATAACACAAATTATACCCAAGGGACTATGACAGGGAGTATACATGTTCTAAGGGTAGTATTTAGATTGCATTCACACGGATGCTACTATAACTATACATGATTTGGTAGGTCTCAGGTTTCCAGTGCACTCGATTGGGATGCAAAGTCAGTGCTTTAAGTCTTTTATTAATTGTTTTTGATCAGATACCATTATTCTCTTATTTTTTTTAGACAGAATATCATCATTGTTAATATAATGACCAAATAAGCTATTTCAACAAGTAAGTTTGCAGTAAAGTGTGATTTTGGTTACTTCACCATTCACTCCAATAGCAATATTTCACACCTGGGAGTAACTTGGAACAGCCATAACTGACCAATCGAGTGTCAGTATTCCATTCTGTGACATCACTCCTACCAGTAGAATTGCATAGATTTTTACTTACTTGAGTCTCATATGCATCTGTAATTCTTGTAGTAAGCGATGATTCTTCCCCCTTGTCGAGTTCTTTCCCAACCAACTAGGAAACTGGATCATACCACCCACATGCCCTTGCATGTATTCACCCGGTGCTACGCTGGAAAATACAGACTGTTGAAAAAGTAATAAAATTGGTTTTTTTAATCTCCATTGGATTAGATAGACGACCACAGTAAGAACACATTACTTACTCATTGCTACTATAATCGGAACAAAGTATAACATGTATGACTCGATGAATTCAAATATCTTACTAATTCAAGAAGGAATTATTGATTTCACTCTGAATATACGTTCCTTAATACAATTTTACATTTGCCTACATTTGTTGATTTAAAAAACTACATTTCCTATTGAGAGGGCTACATAATAATACACAAATTTATATAGCACCGTATATCTAGTTGCATAATTCGAGTAGAGTACAAACAAGTTAGGAATTATAAGCAACATCGTATAAATGAGTCTTTAAGAGAGTGTTGGAAATGATTCATGTTGCTACATATAATAGCGACTGATTTCAACGAGGTCCAAAATAGATTGGTGGTGAAATATTGCAGCCAATCAGTTGACCGATAGTTTGTTCTCATTTCCAATCTTACCATTGTGGGTAGGAGACTCCAACTCTGCTTACTTCTGATGGTTTTATCAACTAGATCTGCATTGCATAAACTGTCTGCTGTTTTGCTGATCAAATCCAGATGATTGGTTAGTTTACCCCTGGGAAGAATATACCAATAGAAAGTTTGATGTTATGATCAAGAAACAAAATGTATGAGATTTTATTAGCAAGCAGAATCATATCTGTCGCCTGTCAAAAAACCAAATGTGCCTCTCGGTCCAGTTGCTGAAAAAAGAGAGAGGCTCATGTGACACAATTGAACAATACCAAATTTGTCTGGAAATATGGTCAGAGCTGGGTACATTTGCATAACATTTTTCAGAAAATCTTTGGTTTAAGTTTTAAATACCAATGGGTCTAATTGTCTATACAAGTTCATTATGTTCCCATCCCTTAACACTTTTGGACCGGTGATTTTGACATTTCGCCGGTAATAAATCATCTAAGATTTCGTCAACCGCTGACTATGTGGTCCATGTTCTGGGTTATGAAGGTTAGTTTATGTCCTTGGGCCTAATAATGTCTTTTGCAGTCCTTTTATTGGACCACATAGTGGGAAATAGACACATCCTTCGATGGTTTATTACCGGCGAAATGTCAAATCACCGGTCCAAAAGTGTTAAGGGACTGGGAACATAATGTTGTACATTTAGTATCGGTTGATTTTCAATGTTTATTTTTCCTTCTGAATCCATAAGTTGTCCAGTTGGTTACAAAAGCAGGCCTTTGATTGAAAATACCGGTAAATTACTTGAATTTGAGATTTGATCTAAAATGTTGTACTTGAAATTGTTTTTGAAAAGTGTTGAAACATTAAACAATTTTGAAAATTTGATGTATTGTCCCATAGGCTGAATCGACTGGTCACTGAAAAAAGAGACAGGGACAGTGAGAGAGAGAGAGAGAGAAAATAATCACGACACAAACCCAACAGTGGTCTGTCAGCAGTCACCCAGGGTGATCACACTTTGCGCTTGAGGGCCGAGTCAAAAACATTTGCGTCAGTGATTTTTTACCCAGATTACTTGTCTGCCCCGGATTCTCAACCATGCTGTGTTCCATTCTACTAACAGAACGAATGTGACATCAGTGTTTAACTCCCATGACCTATAACAGACGCAGCATGCTCAAAGCAATGCTGTGATTTGTCTTTGATCACGCCAGGGCATAAGAATCACATGCTGATATTATAATAACGATAATTTGTGATAAATAATTCCCTATTTGCAGTTTGCCAAACACTTTCCACATGGCTATTAGTTTGATCACACATAAAACAGATTTTTCAGAAACCTTTCCCAAATTTCAAAGTCTATCTCAAGGATTACTGAACCAATACTAAGCATGATTGTACTTATTAAAATTAGTAATTAGTCATTTTCCAAACATTTTGTTAAATAAGACATGACTGAAATAAGTGACTTAATAATTAAAATAATAAAGTTTGAGAGAGGGCAGTCTCGATCGAACTAGTTTACTCCATGAAACGGAAGTGACATACTTGTTTCGGTTGCTCTCTGGGTAGCATCTTACTGCTATTGACAACCGCGCAATGGGCCAATCAGCGGCTTGCATTCAGCCCCGCGATTTTTGGGCCTGGCACCAGTGCCTTGTGTTTTCATAATGCTATCGGTTTGCTTGCTGAGAGGATGGATTAGAAAAGAGCTCTGGGATTGATTTCAAGAATTTAGCTGTTTGTTCAACGATTGGTGTTAGCTCGGATATCTTTACCTGCTTTCGTTTACTTTCGTTTACTATCTTTTGGACAATCTGCTTTCCTGTTTTCATCCCGTGAGTTTCTTTTCCACGCTTTATTTAATATATCAGTAGCAATCTTAACATTCTTCAGATTTGGTCAGTTTTAAACAACAACATGGGACCAAAAAGAGGCACGAAGAGGAAGGCAAATAACTCAATTCCTCGGCCAGCCTCTTCTCAACCTAATTCAGGGCAAAATAACAACCCTCAAATTCGTCAAACAAGGGCACAAGCTAGAGCCATATCAAACTTGACTGTTGATGCGGGTGCTTCAACCTCCAATTCTACCCCGAATCCTACGCGAGGAAGAACCAGAGCGAGAGGATCGGGCACTGGTCGTGGTACTACCCGGGCTACGAGTGTATCTCGTCCACGGTCAGCAGCGCCTAGATTGCCACTGCTAAGCAATAATCCAGTAAATGCCGCCGCCGCTATCAACGAGCTTGTTGGAGATGGACGACGAGCTGTGTTTAGTAGTGATGTCGATGCAACGCGAGCAGATTCGATTGTTGTTGAAATATCGAATGATGAGCGGAGAGAGTTTGAAAACGACGAAGAAACTACACAGAATGAACCAGGGCCGAGTCATCGTTCTAATGAAGAATCTCCGAGGATTTCCAGTTTGTTTTTTGGGCCGACCACCGCCAGCAGTGCAAGTGTGAGCCAGAACCACAACATTGGGACTGGAACTGGTGAGTTTTCTAACAATTTAAGTTTTTCTGGTTATGACAATAACACAAACAGGAACACGTCTGATTTTCAGTCAAATTCTAATCTGGGTAATACTAGACAACGAATTTCGTCAATTTGTTCACCTTTAGGGGATGAGCTTCCAAACGCAATTAAGGACAAAATAATTCGCGGGGAATTCGTTGAATTTGGCGCCCTTATTGATCCAAATTTTGTGGATAATTTCCAGTCCACAAATGAGATGGCTTTACGTATCAACACATCTGGCCAAATAGTGTTTAAGGAGTCAAAAACTACACGTAGAATTACAACAATCAATGGGTGGACCACTGCCTTTCTTGTTTTTAGCGCAATCTACTTAAGAGCTCATCCAAACCGAACCCAAGAATTGTTGAAGTACGGCCATATAGTTCGCACGGCTGCTTCTAGGTTCAAGGGTTGGGGTTGGAGGGACTACGATATTCAGTTTAGGCTTAAACAACAGCGCCACCCGGAAGTTTCTTGGGCCTCGATCGATGGGGAACTCTGGACATTGTATGTCGCGGTCCCTACTTCCTTCAACTTGAGCAGTGATAATTTTCGTGGCTCAAGTAAAGCAGGTTCCCAACCAAACGCATCCCGCGGTGCAGCGCCAAATGCACCATCACAGTCCCGCAACAATTTTAACAAAAGCGGTTCCCGTAAAGGCGTATGCTATGCCTTCAACAGCGGTACATGTAAACGTAACCCCTGTTGGTTCAACCATGTCTGCTCCTTATGCCAAAAAGAAGGACATGGATCAAACAAGTGCACCAACAAACGGTAATTGTGTGGCATTTTACCCACAACCAAAAATGGTGCCCTGTTCATCTGTTCACTCGTCCACAAATTGTATTTGTTGCAAGTACCCATCTCCTATCATTTTACATGAACTTAATTATTTTTTAAACCTGTATCCTAATGAGATTGATGCATCTAGAATCCGGGATGGTTTCACATATGGTTTTGAATTAGGTTTTCAAGGTGTTAGGCGTGCACATGAGGCTTTGAATTTAAAATCGGTACTAAATGATCCTCCTACGGTATTATGCAAATTACAAAAAGAAATCAGTCTCGGGCGAATGGCGGGACCTTTCGATAGTTCTCCTTTGCCCAATTTATTTGTTTCCCCGATTGGTCTCGTTCCTAAAGCTGAACAAGGAAAATTCAGACTAATTCATCACTTATCTCATCCAAAAGGGGAGTCAATTAATGATGGGATTGATCGTGACCTTTGCACAGTACATTATGCCAACTTTGATGATGCTGTTAACCTAGTGGTCAAGGCTGGTAAAGGCGCTCATTTAGCAAAAGCAGATATTGAATCAGCATTTAGACTCCTCCCAGTCCATCCAAATGATTTTGTTTTACTAGGCATTAAATTTCAGGATATGTATTATGTTGATAAAGCCCTTCCAATGGGAGCATCTTGCTCACCCGCATTTTTCGAAATGTTCTCAACATTTATTGAATGGGTAGTCAAAAGGGAGTCCAATTCAGATTTAGTGACACACTACGTTGATGATTTTTGCTTCGTAGGCGACTCGGACATCGCTAGTAATTTTTCTTGTCAAAAAATGGTCACATGTTTCGAACGAATTTGCGTACAATTAGGAGTTCCATTATCTGTAGCTAAATCTGTGAGCCCGACTTCCAGACTCACATATTTAGGTCTGGAAATTGATTCTGTCAATCAAACAATCTCTATTCCTAATGATAAGTTATCAAGCATTGTAGACAAAGTCAATAGCGCCCTCAACGCCAAATTTTTGACCCTTAGAGAATTACAATCATTAATAGGTTCACTATCTTTTGTGTGCAAAGCCGTATCACCAGGAAGAGCCTTTTTACGACGTTTAATAAACCTGACCTGCACAGTTAAAAAATCATGGCACAGGATTTCTCTTTCTAAAGGCGCCATTAGTGATCTTAGAATGTGGCTAATGTTCTTGCGCAATTTCAATGGCAGGGCAATCTTTCCAGAGCAATTTTGGCGTGAGGATTCAGATTTACAATTATTTACCGACGCTAGCGGTGCAACAGGTTTTGGGGGTTACTTCAGAGGTAAATGGTTCCAAGGCAAATGGCCTTGGAACCATGAAAACAACACACATTCAATTGCTTGGATGGAATTTTTACCCATCGTGGTTGCAATGGTGTTGTGGTCCAATCGTCTCACAGGAATGCGTATAGTCATTAGGTCTGACAATAGCGCAGTGGTATCAATCATTAACAAACAATCCTCCAAATGCACGCTAATCATGAAACTTGTAAGATTTTTTGTACTGCAATGTTTGAAATTTAATGTGACATTCACAGCGCGCCACATTCCAGGCGTTGAGAATAACATTGCAGATTCTTTATCACGGTTTCAGGTCAATCGCTTTCGAGAGTTAGCACCAGAGGCGGACGCAGTAGGGTTAGCGGTCCCAGAATTTGTTTGGAAGATTTAGAGACTGAGACCCAGCGACTGCTTGATGCCTCCATGGCTAAAAGCACACAAGCTACTTATACCAGGGGAGTTACTAACTTTGAAGTTTTTCGCACTGATTTGAATTTAAGACTTGAGTGGCCCGCACCATTGCCACACGTGACGGCCTATATTGCGCAATTATCCATACAAGGAAAATCCCCCTCTACAATAAGTACCTATATTTCAGCACTCGCTTACATTCATAGGATCAATGGCTGGGACGATCCTACGGATAATTTTGTTGTTAAAAAATTGAAAGAGGGTTGTAGGCGTCAAGGGTCAATGGCTGACAGTCGTCGTCCTATTTCACTGCCTATCTTAAAACGTTTGTCTGAATTACTACCTGCGTTTTGCAAGTCAAGTTTTGAAGTTCGCTTATTTAGGGCAGCTTTTTTACTAGCCTTTTTTGGATTTTTTCGAGTGGGAGAATTAGCAGCACCCTCAAAATCTGATGATGGGGTTCACGTTTTATCTGTCAATGACTTATCCCTGAAATTTCCAGATGCCATGGAGGTCAAAATTAGATCTTCCAAAACGGACCAAAGAGGCAATTCTTCCACTCTAGCATTTGAGATGGGAAGCGACAATCTAACTTGTCCAGTTACCGCTATGCATGAGTACCTTAGTGTAAGACCTGTTCGTGACGGCAATTTATTTGTTCATTTTGGTGGAGATCCATTGACTAGATATCAGTTTAATCACTTACTGAAAATGGGAATCAAACTTATGGGTCTTAACCCTGTGCATTTCAGCACACACAGCTTTAGGATTGGAGCAGCTACTTCGGCCGCAATCAATGGAGTTCCATTAGATTTAATCAAGAGTATGGGTCGCTGGAAATCCTCAGCAGTTAAGCTGTACATCAGGCCTCATCGTGTGCTGAACTCAAATTTTTGGGTTTAATAATATTATATTTTACCTAGCTCCATTATGCTACATTAAACTTCAATATTGTCCACTTTGGCTGTACAATTCATATTAATCTTTTCCCATTACATGTATGCTTATTATTTCAGTTAACTCATTTCCTACCCCCTGCTATTCATCTGTTGCCTCATTCAATTAACAATTTCTTTGCTAACATTGTTTGCTTTGCTTTTATGTATCATTTGCCTTGCTTGCTGCTTTTTTCTCTTGCTTATTTAATTTGCTACAGGAGGGCTAAGAACGTGGATTATTGGTGATAGCATCATTCGTTGGGCTGGCCAATATGAAACTCAACTTAATGGTGGCGGGCTGGTATATTGGAACGGCATTGGCGGCGCACGCATAGCAGGGTTATCCGGCCGACTCAGTAGATGCCTCCACAAACAACCGTTTCCCACCACTTTAATTCTTCATTTAGGCACCAATGACATTTTTACAGATCATATCCATATCATTAGGCAACGTGTTGAGCAAAATTTAGCTGCAATACGGAATTTGTTCCCCCTCACCAGGATCATCTGGTCTTCCATTCTTCCAAGATGGAAGTTCCGCAAGAATGAATCACGCAAAGGCGCTGGACTAGCATGTTTACGTAACATTAACAAGCACGCCTACCGCATATGTGCCAGAATGACAGACGCACATGTCATCTTTCATTCTCACCTGTTTCCACGAGTAACCAAGCATTTATTGTCCAGAGAAGATGGTGTTCATCTGTCAGATGATGGTCTCATCCTTTTCAGAGACAACTTGGAAGCAGCGTTGATCTTCTTTAATGCTAACCCTGGCAGTTTCCAGTTCCCTCATAATGACTCTTAAGCATTTACTCCCACAACCATTCTCTACAAATCAGGGGGGGGGGGGGGGATTGTCAAGTCTCCTAATACTCAACTTGTGTGGATAAATCTTTAACATTTATGGGTTTAAATCCCAATTATTGACTCTTTACTATCATAAATATCATTAACGAGTAATTATTAAAGACAAAAGTGATATACTTATGAGGCCAAATCTTAAACCAATTAATATTGGCTAATTAAGATTACGATTGTGATAATTAGTTAATTTCAATTATCCCAAGCTCTTCTATTTATTCAGTTCATTTCAAAAAATTAAACACTATTTAATTAATAATTAATTATTATTATAATTAATGAATTAGTAAATTCCGACAAAGGTCATATTATCTGGGACTAACATGTTAGTCCCAGATATTATATTATCAAGTTGGGCGGCATCAGATCCGCCATTGAAATTGAGGTTTTCTGGTACTTTTACTAGGCCTTCAAATTTGATTAACCAATACAGTTGGTATTTATATATTATGATCTTTCAATCATGGGACTTGGTCCCACATGCGTTTTGAACTCATGTAGTGAAATTATCTTCAATTAATCAATATCAATTTTGCATATTGTGTATTTAAGGAATAAATCCTCTCAGCAAATAGCCGTATGGCTATCTATCAAATTTTGTTGTCTTGTCCAATTCTGTTATATGAGAGTAATAAAGTTTGAGAGAGGGCAGTCTCGATCGAACTAGTTTACTCCATGAAACGGAAGTGACATACTTGTTTCGGTTGCTCTCTGGGTAGCATCTTACTGCTATTGACAACCGCGCAATGGGCCAATCAGCGGCTTGCATTCAGCCCCGCGATTTTTGGGCCTGGCACCAGTGCCTTGTGTTTTCATAATGCTATCGGTTTGCTTGCTGAGAGGATGGATTAGAAACGCCACACCCACCCACCCAATTGATTTTAACAAGTAATTTATTTTTATTACAATTTCCATGTTAATTTATTAGGGTGGTATTTGAATTATTTTATTTAGTCACATTAATTGTTTATTTTTTATTTTATTTCCTTTTATTTACCCCTGGCTACCTGTTTTGTTCAGTTGTTTTTTCTATTGCCATTACCTTTCCAAATAGGGTTAGTTTGGCTTATTTATTTTGTTATTTTTTTTGCCATTTATTTTTTCATAATAGGAAGTTCTGGGTTTATTATAACAAATTTAAAAACAAATTGTTTTGTTAATGTTCCCGGAGATGTTGGACCATGTTAGTTGTGTATCTTGGCCCTTAAATATATCTCCTTTGCGTGGACCATGTTAGTTGTGTATCTTGGTCCTCCGTGGTGGTGCCACTGTTAGTTGTGTATCTTGGCCCATCCATCCTGGTCCTCCCGGAAGCCTCTGTGTTTGTGTATCTTTGGCTTCCTTTCCCCCGAGCTCAAGGGGCCGGTGCGTGCAGCCCTGCATTTTGATTGATAATCTTTTTCTAATCCTTAGTCTTGTTGGACCACTGTTCTTTGTGTATCTTGGTCCTCGTGTGTTGCCTCGTTAGTTGTGTATCTTGGCTCACATGTTTTTTCCCCAGCTTGGAGCCCCTGTTAGTTGTGTATCTTGGGCTCCTATCATCCCTCTATAGAACTGGCTAAGTTCTTTGTGGGTTAGTTCAATGTGGGTGGGTGGTTGTAGTGTGGTGTTAGTGGATAAATCTTTAACATTTATGGGTTTAAATCCCAATTATTGACTCTTTACTATCATAAATATCATTAACGAGTAATTATTAAAGACAAAAGTGATATACTTATGAGGCCAAATCTTAAACCAATTAATATTGGCTAATTAAGATTACGATTGTGATAATTAGTTAATTTCAATTATCCCAAGCTCTTCTATTTATTCAGTTCATTTCAAAAAATTAAACACTATTTAATTAATAATTAATTATTATTATAATTAATGAATTAGTAAATTCCGACAAAGGTCATATTATCTGGGACTAACATGTTAGTCCCAGATATTATATTATCAAGTTGGGCGGCATCAGATCCGCCATTGAAATTGAGGTTTTCTGGTACTTTTACTAGGCCTTCAAATTTGATTAACCAATACAGTTGGTATTTATATATTATGATCTTTCAATCATGGGACTTGGTCCCACATGCGTTTTGAACTCATGTAGTGAAATTATCTTCAATTAATCAATATCAATTTTGCATATTGTGTATTTAAGGAATAAATCCTCTCAGCAAATAGCCGTATGGCTATCTATCAAATTTTGTTGTCTTGTCCAATTCTGTTATATGAGAGTAAAGCCCATACGTATAGTTAAATCAGTTTTAATGATCACTGCCATAATCTGGGAAAGGAAGTATAATAATATAGTTGCATAACTCTGGCTTACTTTGCTTTCCTCGGCACAACACTCAGGTAATTTTCTTGTACAAAAAGTGGCGCAATAGAATAATCATGAAAGAACAGACCCATCTTGTCAATAAATGACATCTTTGTTCTCTCCTCGCCAGAGGCAAACACTTTACGCAATACGTCCCAAGGACCCTACAGAGATAGGAAAATAGATGTGGTTATTAGTATTTCATTTGGTGTCTATGATGCACCCTTTTGTTGTCCATGAGATAATATCCATATAAATCAATCTTTAAAAAAAAGCCCCCAAAACAAAGAACCCAAGAACCAAAATAACATTGAGATTTTATTTCTTAAAATCTGTGCAAACAGTTCTCCAATTATTTATTCTGGTATAAAGGCCGTCTCGTTAGCTTTCAAAAGAATTAAGCTGATTAAAATTGGTTGAGGAAAACATGTTTTATGCCCATTTAGATAAAAGTGTACATTTTATAAACTGAACAAGATTTGTGATATTTTTCAAACAAGCTCTTTTGAATGTCACTATTGAATAATAGCACCCAATCTAATCCGATCATCCAAAAGCCTGATTTTTCTTTGCTCTGATGAATTTACGAAATAATGACATTGTTTTGTCATTACTTTGCATATAATGTATGGAAATAATATCCAAGCAAATTTGTTTGGTCTTATTAATAAGCTATTGTGTCTCATGCATGTAGCCACTTAATCATAAATAGCATGCGTCATGGAGTACAATACTCAATAGTTTGTTCGGTTTCAAAATGCATTAACTTTACCAAAATTGTCATAACTGGATGACCAGTACCATGACATGTTGCGATTCTTTTTGCTGATAACAGGAAATAAATGCGGCTATTGATTCAAGCATTGGTTGCCTTCATATTTTGATAAGAAATATTTTTAATATTTACTTTACTTTGTTTTCATGGTTTTTAGCTATATATCTTGATGAGAAAAACTGGGAGTTCATAAGAATCCATTTAGATTCATGCACTTTGGTTGAATCTTTAGGAGAATATTTGCAGTTATGGATTTGTGTATTTCCCCCCATAATACTAAGTCCAAATGTCTCATCCACATGAGAGTGAAGGGGTAATGGAGCTTTGATCACAGAATATGGTACAAGTCTCACTTGACATCGTATACAGGGTTGTAGCCAGAGCATTTTGAGTGCCGGGCGCTATATTTTGCTATTTGATTACACAATTCTCGCGGCTCAGCGGCTGGGATGTTTTAGGCTTTTTTAATGCACTTTGAGAGTTCCTGCCACATAATTTCTTGTTTTATGAGGCAGTTTAATGATTTTATCCACAAATTGTTTAAAAAAAAGAGGTAATTTTTTTAAGAGTGCTGGGCGGGCCAGCCCTATTCCGGGCCCAGTGCCAGGCGGGCTAGCCCAGTGCCAGGCTAGCCCGGCGTAGCTATAACCCTGATCGTATAGTAGTGCAAAAAAAAACATGGCTTGGTATATTCATCAAAGTCGAGAGATGTTATTGGGCTCAGGCCTAAAATTAACCCTAACTTTCCTGGAACCTACAAAAACTGGCGGCAGTTCCATCAATCTCGTTCCACGTTTAGCGTGTAGTTCAACTTATGAAAAAAACTTAAGACTGATTTTCCACTCCAATTTGACTCGTTTTCCTCCCCTAATAGTTTAATTCACAAAAACATGCACGGGGAATTAAGGTTAATTAGCCCCTTTTTTAATGTGCTGTTAACCCTAACCTTCCTGGAACCTACAAAACCTGACAGTGTTACAATCTTGTACCACACGGCAGCCCCGTCAGTCTCGTACCACGCTCAATGCGTAGTTCAACTTGTGAAAAATGTTTTTTGAACCTCACCCGAGTAGCTCAGTCGGTAGAGTATCAGACTTGCACACATGCGGACTGGGTTCAATCAGCAGTGCATGCGGAGACTATAATTTCCCCCTCAAATTTCACAAAATTGAAAAAAAAAACCACCTAGGGAGTTAGGGTTAAGAAATGGACAGGGCACTGCAATTTAAGACAATTTGAAAGAGGCACCATCATTCTCCAAATCAATTATGTACTTTTGAATGAAGTGAAAGGTGGGTCAAAAGCAATTGCCTTTGATTAATTTGAGCCCTGATTGGGCTGACATTTCGTAACCATTTCAGAATAGTTAGCAGCACAATATTATCAAGCAATCTTACCATTTTGAGATCTTTCTTTGCGTTAGCAGCATCTGTTTCAAGCTGATCACTGTCCAACTGCTTCTGCCCTGCACTCCACATACTCAGGTTATGTAATATCTGTGAACAAAATGTTAACAATATTCTTCACTGATTTTCTAAAATTGACAACAGCAAACACTGCCTATACTCTTATTTAGCTTCCTCTGGACAGTGACGTAACTTAACAGGCGCAGCTTTTACGCACACGTATGTATCTTCTGTCTTTCAATGCTCGTGTGTATACGCCAGCGCCTCAAATAGGCGAGAGCATTATGTGCTGCAATTAGTAGAATACGCAGTTATGTCACTGTCTCGTGATAGCCAAATAGACTACAGGCATCAGATGCTTGGTTATTCACTTCCTTCAGATCTGTGATTTTGCGATTCACTTGATAGCTTCAAAAAGACTTTTAAAAACTTATCTGTTTAAGATTGCTTATGATAATTGACTCATTGAATTTTATGTAGCTGTTTTTATGATTTAATTGTTTGTTTTAATGTTTGCGCTTCGGAATAGGTTGCCTAGATAGATGGCGCCTTATAAATGCATTATTATTATTTTATTAATTACAGATGGCAGATGTGAGAGAGCTTTAATTACATGCCTGGAAAATAAAACAAATTTGGGAACAACAGTTCTAGGAAATGTTGCTATTTTTGAGAGAAACTTTCAAAATATTTTTAAATAAAGAAATACCTACATAAATAAGAGGATGATGTTTTATTTTGGATGGAACTTTGGTACATTTTGAAAAACTTATGGTATTCCCATGCAATTAAGCATTTTTCCAGTCCCAGTATGCAGGCATTTTGGTTCTAGACACAGCAAAAATGGATTGATTTAAAATTATTACATGAGATGGTATGGCTTTCACTAACAGATTAACACTGATGAACAATTTGTTTCTATAGCTAAATCATTTTCAAATTGGTAAATTGCGAGGCTTATATTTGTCAGTGCGCCAAAAGAATCTATGTTGTTGCACATATTTATTGGTGAAAGCGTTTGTTTGTGCATCAAATGCAAGTATCAGCGAGCTGTGGGCAAGTAGGTATTCCATTTGGGGCGGCGAAAAAAATATTAGCCTCATAATTTTCGTGAATTTAGAACTGATCAAACTTTAGAATCATTGTTGGAGGTAGTTAATTGCTTAGTATGAGAGACTAAAACTATTATTGTAAACAATTGAAAAAATACACATGGATGACATAATGAATATTGAACTCTGACCTGTCTGATGTCATTGTTGGCAGCCATGATGATATTCTCCATAGACGCAGGTGGTATCTTGATCCCCTCCTTGAAAGCCACCTTCATCATGGCACCCTGTAATGCAAAGAGGCAGGCAACTATGATTAAACTTGGAGAGAGATAGAATTACATTGTATGAGCACTTTCAAATAAAATTTCCAAATAAATGTATAATTTTCTTTCATCTGAAATCCCTTTTTTCCCAGAGAGAATAACAAGTATAATACTTGAGTTACTATTAGTAACATGGGATTCAAGTGACATATTGGAATTGTATGTTTATTAGAACTTAGTGTAATTTTGATCTTTGGTGAAAAAACAAAAAAATCATTAATTTTAATTTCCAGAGAAAAACTCATTTTATTACATAATGATAAGCAGGCCTACTGGTGCAGTGGATAGTGCACTACAGTCATCAAAAAAAGTAACTATACAGGTAATAAATGGGCTTCTAACTCTTAAAATATATATCCTACCTAAAAATATTAAATTATAAAGTTGTTGAAAAAATTGTCTTCTTTCATATGAGATATTGCACGCTAGGATCGGGTGATTATTGAAGAAGTGGCACTCAAAAATATAAGGTGAAGTCCGATTTTCATATTCACATTTTTATTTTCTACACGCAGGCCAATCTACGGGTACCTTATCGATTACCGGTAGTGCAATTGGGGGATGCATGCGCAGGTTGGACAGTCGGCCGCATTGTTCCGATGGATCAATACGCCACACACACGCTACCTGTCATTCTCTCCCCCGTGTTGAAATGTAAAATTTGAAATTGTGACTCTACCTTACATTTTGGATTGTCGCTTCCTAAATATTCAACCGATCTTAGCGTACAATATCTCATATTAAAGAAGATAAATTTCTCAACAACTTTATGATTTGATATTTCTAGGTAGGATATATATTTTTAAAGTTAAAAGTACAGTTATTACCTGTATAGTTACTTTTTTTGATGACTGTAGACTCACAATACATAGCGAGGGTTTAGTGCAACAAAGGGATCTGCATTTCGGTCATTTTGAGAAAAAGTGAATTAAATATTTATACCCATCATTGTCACCTATTGGTTTTGACAAGTTAAAACAAATGCAGGCATGAGAATGGAATTTTTGAAAATAGCAGAAAAAAGCAGGAAAGTGGTGAAAATTCCTGAAAAAGCGCGTGAAATTTGGCAAAAAAGGCCAAAAACAGGCTGAAATTAAAAGAAAGTGCGGAAATTTAGACCCCCAAAAATCCTGAATTCAGTTTTAAAACTGTACATTCTCATGCCTGCAAATGCTATTCAAACCTTTTTTATTAGGTGAATTTACTATTTTCTCATAATTAGGTTCCTGATCTTGTGCGGATCATTTTTATGTGAAAATCTAATTTTGGCCAAAAAATGCAGATTGCACTAAACCCTCGATAGGTTGTGGGCTCAAGACTTGTTGTAGTCAACACGTTGTGCTCTTGAGTAAGGCACTTGACCTCAATTACTACTCTCTACCTAGATGTATTTACATGAGTACTGGCATTTTTCAAAGTTCATTACTGGAAAGGTAACAGACTCAGTGTTGAAGTGTAGCGTGTATATCCGGACTGAGCTTGGCTCAATCGCTTTAAACGAGAGATGGGCACTCCACTCATGTACACACAGGATCAAATGCCTTTACCTATTGATAGGTGTACGTTTATTCCCATTCCTTGACAAATGGTGATTAGCGTACCTGAATTTGCTTGCTTCTTGGTCTTTGAAATCTGAGATCAAAACAGTGGTTAACTAGTGACCTCATCTTAGGATGAGTGCGATCATTGCACATGCAGATAATAGGGATCTGTGAATGTTTGATGAGCTGTATCATCTCCTGTGATTGGTGGAGAGAAAAACATGAATATGCATGAGATTATTTACAAATAATGGGATTTGAGAATATTTATGAAATTTAATTAGGTAGTATGGTAATGACTGATTTTTTTGAGAATGTTTGATAAGCAGGATTCTCTGTGATTGGTGGAGAAAATAACATGAATATACATGAGATTAATTACAAATTAATGGGATCTGTGAATATGTGATCATCTCCTGTGATTGGTGGAGAAAATAAGCATTAGGTTATATAGGTTATCTGAGATAATTGTAACTGTTTAAGCTAGATTATATCCTGTGAATTTGGGTGAGAAGAAAAAGGGATTTGCATGCGGATCTCAGAATGTTTGAGAAGTTGAATTATCTCCTGTAATCAGAGATGCCAGTCAGTACAACTCAAAAAAACATGAAATGTCATGTTAAATTTGACTAAAATGCTCAAAACGGGCAGAAAATAAAATAGCGGAAATTTGGAGTGACAGAAAACCTGAAAAACCCTGAAAACTGGCATCTCAGTGTAACGGACCTACGGCACTTATCCTCTTGGCCACAGTCAGACACCCGCGGGTCCACTATGATTGGCCCACTGCACATGCTTGACAAATCACAAAATTCTGGCAACCAATTAGAGTGACAGTAGGTAGAGTTTACGTGTCGTGCACAACAAATGTCTGTTTGACCGTTTTGGGGGCAAGGTTGACCTTGCGTAATTTTATGTGCAGTGAACCTTGTGTGATTTGAATCTATTGATAAAGAAAATAACATTTCAATGTTTCAATTTGGCACGTGCCTGATTTATCACTGTGACCTGTCAATGACCCATTGACCTGATGCTCTTGAGATAGTGAATGGATTATGGTGCAGTATGCATTGAAACCCCATTAACATACACAGGGTCAGAAAAATGCAAATTTCCTGGGAACTTAAAAATGTTGTAACCATGAGCAAGATACTTAACTCTATTTTACAGGTGTCAGTATTAGAGAAGGTGATCCAAAGACAGACATATAATCAATCAAATGTTTATGACCCATCAGTTAAAAAGAGAAATGGGCACTCTGTTACAGTTCTATTACTACTTTTCATTACTAGAGATCACAATCAACAAACACACTAACCTGTATTCCTCCCCTATCTTCATTACCAGCCATACCATCTATCTCATCCATAACTAAGCAATGTTTATGTCCTTTACTATTATCATTACTAGAGAAGACAATCAACAAACACACTAACCTGTATTCCTCCCCTATCTTCATTACCAGCCATACCATCTATCTCATCCATAACTAAGCAATGTTTATGTCCTTTACTATTATCATTACTAGAGAAGACAATCAACAAACACACTAACCTGTATTCCTCCCCTATCTTCATTACCAGCCATACCATCTATCTCATCCATAACTAAGCAATGTTTATGTCCTTTACTATTATCATCCCCAAAGAAGGATCTGATCGAACTGTTGTGAAGATATTTGGCTACCACTTGATCCAGACTCTTCTTACTTCTTGTATCACTAGCGTTGAGTTCAAGGAAAATGTAGCCCGTTTCCTGTAAGAGAAATTTAAAAACTTGCACTTCAACAAAATGAAAACTATAGTTTAATCAGTTTCAAATTGGTAAGAAATATTTGTTTTTTATCTCTCTGTGCGCAAAAGTAATCCAAGTGTACGCGGGTGATTATAATCACACATATGCAATTTTGATCACACGCACGCGTCACACATATGATGCACATTACGCTTGTTACCTTTGTGTGCGTCCGCGTCCTTCTGTATTAATTCACTGCTGTAAGTAGGCTACGCCAATATGGAGCTGATCAAACTGTAGTAGATTTTTTCAAAACAAATCAAACTCTCACATTTAATGATTTTTTTTTATAACCGATTTGTGTGATTATTCTTCCTTCAGAAATTATGTTGTATTTCCAACAATTTCAGAATCAGTTAATTTTGCCAATACAGTCTCAGCTTCAGGGCAAAAGTTCAATGAATCACCTATGCAACATGCTCTTAAAAACAAAATAATAATGAATCTTATATAGCAGGTGTGGTTTTGGATGTCAACAGGCAATTTGATTGTTTTTTGGCTGATTTCAGCCGATACGCATTATATATTATGATACAATGGTATATAGTTTGGGGCAGAGTTTAATTCATTCAAATAATAAAGCCTTCAGTGTGTATGGTCATTGTGTTAGTGTGCCCTACACAAAGTTGCCGGCGTATATATGTTGTTAGTATAACGCAGCGTTGCCATGTGTGCGTGTGCTAAAGAATGCGATTAATTCGAAGCAGGAAGTTGGTAATAGCTCGATCGCTGGATTCACCGATTATATAAAGAGGGCAATTTGTTGATGTTTGATTACAATAAATCTTAACAAAATGCGTTGCTTTATGATAAAAGATAAAAATAACCAATAAACTAAATAAAAATGACAATAAAAAAAAGTTCTTAGCTGTTTTGCTATATACGATGGTCTCATAATGTATAGGCTGTACCATACGAGACCATCGTATATAGCAAAAGAGCTACGAACTATCTTATTCTCTAAATAATCCTGTAATACGCATTACAATGTCCCCTTCAAATGCAGTATAACACACATGATGCAAAGGGTATTCCAGAATGATGCCAATACTAATTCTAAAATGATTTGAACCATTAACCCTTGAGTATAATACAAGCAAGGAATCAACAAATCTCAATTACAGATATTTGTGTGATTCTCCTTGTCATCATAAATAATTTGGATTCTTTTTGGGTGCATTTTCATTAATATTCTGAGCTTCAGTTGCCATGGAATCATCACCACAAAACAGTATTCAAGACAAAAACAAAAATAATTATTATGATAAATTTACCAAATTAGCCGCATAACTAAAACTATATTAAACTTGGTACGGGTATCTCTGATCAACGCCTTCATGAGGTCAGACTTCTGAGCGCTACATAGTTGAAATCGCTGAAAAAGATCGAGGTTAGTCTTAATTTTGAATGTCTTGAATTAAAAGTTCTTACAACAGTCTTGATACTAGTTTTGAGTTTTGGGATATTGTGTCTTGGCTCCCTACTGTCAAATGTATTTCAAGAACGCCCCGAGGATAAAGATTGACCTCGCAATCAAATCTTACTTACCTCGCACACAAGTTGTGCTGATGTTGTTTTACCAACGCCGGGTGGACCAGAAAGTAAAGCTGCTTTGAAACAAAACCCATCATCACGATTGTTCTTGGCTGTTGGAAATAAAATATATTTATGAATATTTTGTTAACTATCACATTGAAACCGACCAGTTGTCGGCAAGGCTCATCTGCCAATAATAATAAAAGAAGTTGAGAAAAAGTAAATAAAATAAAAAGAATTTTCAAACTGCTGGTTGCATAAAACCTGTGTTCCATGTACGATTTTGAAAAAGTAGGTGTAATTTTAAAGCTAACAAATAGTTCTTTAACATGAATTTGAAATCTCAATGTTCATATCTGGAGACAACTGGTCTGCTTCGATGTGATTGGGTCACATTTGTCACTCATGGTAGTTTTAAGCCTTTTCTGCCTAATTTGGCTGCTTACTGTAAAACCAGAAATGTTTGCAAATTTAAAATTTCATGATTCATCGATACTGACCTAATTTAGGGCATAAATATTTTGCGAATGGAAACTTTGGAGTTACATTGTGTAACTTTGGAATGCCCAGCTACAAGGTAGATTTGGAATATCTGCGGCATTATATTTTCGCAAATACGAGCTCCTCGCGAAATGGGCGAAATTTAAATGCACGCGAACATTTCTAAGATTACAATATTTGGTTCATTTTGCTGTGCTAGGGTGTTGGAAACAAAATGCATTTATGATTTGTAATTTACCTTTGTCAAAATAGGAGATCAACCTTTTTGCCCTTTGGCCAATTTGTCCGCCTATTTAGTTCCAAACATGCAACAGACAAGGTTACAGGTTTGCAATGTTATAATTAGGCCAACAACCTAAAGTCTACTTCAAGTCCATGTCAGTACATCACTGACTGACTGACCAGTGCGTATTTGCACGTGCCTACCTATTACAGTGCTGGTGTATTAAAAAAGGTGGATACAAAGATGCATGATATGTACAAATACATAAATATTACACGTCTAAATCATGTAAGAGAGTATGTGATGCAGCACACTTAAAAAAAGAGGACTTTGCGGCTGTATCTTTTTCAAGATATAGATAAAAACCGACACAAAAAAGTAACAAAAATAATAACAAATTTGGAGTCATTTTCACTCGTAAAATCTGAATGCCGTGATCAATTTTGATAAATTGAGTTTCATTTTAAAGCTTAGAAAATGCTCTGAGAGCACACATAATAAACTCAAAATTGGCTTCACCTGCAACAACAAAAAATCGCAAAGTTTCACCGATTTTCATTGATCACATCATTTTAACTACAAAAGGTCACTTTTACAAGGATTTCAATATTCTATATTTATAAAAATAAAAAAATAATAAAAAAATCGCATTCTGCATTAGGTTTTGAAAAACTGAAGAGCTTTGAGACAAAAGATTTTTTCCACATTTTCAACAACAACAAAAATCCCAAAGTTTCACAGATTTTTCAGATTTTCATTGATCACATCATTTTAAATACAAAAGGTCACTTTTACAAGGATTTCAATATTTTATATTTATAAAAAAATTAATTTAAAAAAATCGCATTCCGCATTAGGTTTTGAAAAACTGAAGAGCTTTGAGACAAAAGATTTTTTTAAATATATAGTGGTGTTGATCAAACTATTGTTGTCCCTGTCATGATCATTGGCGAACAACACAAGCATATATGGTATGTGAACCCAAAAGGGATTTTTATGGGTGAAAAAATGTTTCCAAATAAAGGACTAAAATTTAAGCCCCAATGCATGGGTAAGTATGGTGTCATTATTTCTAAGGAAAAAGTTGGTAACCGTTACTAGCCCATATAAATATGTTTTCAGATATCTTCACTTGAATATTGAGTAATTGTGACATTCCCTTCAAATTGTACATCAAATTCATGAAATTTTACCTCTCTCTTTATTGGGGCCATAATTATTACTCTGCCACATCTTCAGCCATTTCTTCAATTTGGCAACTGGACTCCTATCTCCCTGCTGACCGATGATCTGCTTTATATCAGTGGGCTTGTGCTTGTCCACCCACATTAAGCACTCTCCTGATTGGCTACTACTGCCCGAGGTGGTGCCCTTATTTGGAGACACTGGTGGTGTAGGTAAGGATGAGATTTTGGGTTCAGTTCTAGATTTGGTGATTTCTGTGGGTTTTGAGGATGGTTTGCTGACTGATGCTGCTTTTGTACTGCTATTACTCTGAGAAAAACAAATCAACAAAACAATAGGAATCAGGTTAATCAAATGTATTATTTACTATAGTTTGTTCAGCTCCAAATTGGCGAGCCTCCGTACAGCAGCGAATTATTCCAGAAGGTTGTAGGCGCACATGAACGCGACAATCGCGCAAATGAATCAAATGCGTGACACTTGCATTTAGCCAAAACCGTGCATGTTCACTTGGATTACTTTTGTTCAGGTTCCCTATCGAATTGCCTATGCAATCCTCTATATGTTGTTATGTGATGCGGAACCCTTCTCATCTTTGGTTACTAGAGAGGCATAAACAATCACCCTGCTGATTAAGGTCAGGATGATCTCACAAGCTACAGATCTTGGTCGACAACAATTCCAAAGTGGAAAATGTATCTATAATTTACTGAAGAGTAGTTTCTTTGTTTGGTATTGTTTGTTTAAACAGTCTAAAGGTATAGCACGCCTCTAAATAGCCCCCCCCCCCCCCCCCCAAAAAAAAGTGTAACTCTTATTGCGCAATAATAAAAAATGCTGCACGGCATGAAAATAATATTATTATTCAATATTTGAATGTAGTATACCAAATTAAAGCTATGAATATATAGAATTGGAAAAATTCATGTGAGGAATCAATTTGATTGATCAGTTTTTGTCAAAAAACTGAGGCAATATTTTGCACCTTGTAACCTATCTAGTCCCATTGGGAGGACAGTGCATGAATCTTGCATGCTCTTGTTAGACACCAAATTGTGAATAATCTATTCATTCACCTTAATTTTTTCAATCTAATTAGATAGATTGGAGTTGTGAATTTGGATACCACATTCATAAAAATTGTATGTGGGTATCTTGAGTTATGATCCCCGGGAAATGACGCAAAATACATAAAAAAGTGTACGGACATGAATAGAGGCGTGCTGCCTACATAAGTCCAAAAGGAGCGTGACAGGGATTATGAATGTGTCATACCTTAGCAGATGTTAGCGATGGTTTCTTCCCTCCTTTCTTGCCTGGTCTTGTTTTGATGAGCTCAAATAATTCATCTTCATTCAACAACTTAATCTTCATGTCTTGAGCCTGTTGGAATACAAATTGGGGTTAGAAATTCAAAAATCACAAAAAATTAGTGACATTATAAAGTTCTTTGCAAACATTCTTAACACAAACCAGAATCACTCAAACTTCGATGAAATTTGAACAATTTTGATAACTATGCAATGTATACATGTATATGAAATGATCAAAAGTATTTAAAACATTAAGGCATCCTTTACATTATCAACAGCGTTCAAAATAGCGGTAATCCATGCACCCAAAATGACCAAATTGCAAATTTCCTGGCGAAAAACCACCATTGTTTTGCTGATTATCTGACCGATAACCAAGATTTTGACACCAAAACAACTGAAACAATTGCAGATATAACAACCAATAGTGGCGGATAACCCTAATCTTCTGCTGGGTTATCCGCTTGACAACGGGAACGTGATAACCAGAACGCTGACTATCAAATACCAATAAAATACAGGTTCTATTTCCTCTTTATATTTTGGCCAGTTTTTATTTACACATTAACTATATATTGGTGAAGTCGAAGTTAAAAATGAGTAAGTTAGGCTCGCACAACTGGGTTCTGGGTTTTTTGTCAGTTGTCACCTAACATCACATTTTCTTTTCTGTCACAAAACCAACCTTTTGCATCTTGGACTGTCCAGCATCCCTGCCCACCACCAAGTAAGTGGTTTTCTTGCTCACTGTTGTTGTGACTCGGCCTCCGTGTCTCTCCACAAGCGACTTGGCCTCATCCTTCTCTACATATTCTAAGACGCCGGTGATGACAAATGTCAGGCCGTCTAGGCAACCGTCTTCACCCTGTGTAGAACAACATAATGCATTCTTAAGTTCCCCTAACCACTACCTGCTTATCTAACAGAGTTTATGATTGGATCATTACAAGAAATACTCATTTGAATAACCAATTAAATACACCTTTTATAATATTTGACTTAACATTTTCATCAGGGATATAATTTTGTAACAATATCTCTGATTGGTATAACAAATGATGTATCCATCTTTCTGACCAATCGACAGGTAGTTCTCAAGGGGTTCATTAAGGATTCTGGGATACTTGCTATTAATGAAATTGTCATCATGTCAACCAGCATTCTCCTGGTGTTTTTTTGGAAATTTGAAAATGTACAACTTATCCAAGTATTCTAAAATATACAAAACACAATGTTGAACTTTTGTATAAAGACTGTACTAAGCTGTGAGAAATAGGTCAAACAGAGCTTAAAATGAAAGAAAATGTGTTCTGAATGGCAACAAAGGTGAAATCTGCAGAAAGGCTGAATAGCTTCTGCTCTTAGTTTACCTCTGGTATTTCTTTTGTTCCCAGTCCTCTTGGTCCCTCTCTGTTCAAATAGCTTCTGTACATGGCATTGCCTTTGCGCTTATCACCGCCCCCAGAGGGAGTCGAACCCGACCCTGTCGGAGATGTTTCCTCTGGTGATTTGGCTGGCCGGCTGGATGATTTTGATGTCTTTTGAGGGGTTGTTGTCCTTGATGTACTTGCTTGCTGTTTGGTGTGACTTGCGGTCTTGTGTGGTGTCGTTTTTGCTGTGGATTGACTTTGACTTGATGATTTCACTGACTTTTGAGGTGTTGCTTTTTTCTCTGGGGATTTTGGTGTCTTTTGAGGGGTTGATCTGGTCGTTCTGACAGGTGTGTCCTTTATATCCTTTGTAAAATAACAAACAAAAATCATGTATAGTGTAGTAATATTGAGCTGAACATTTCGAATGCGGACATGGCTGAAAGATTTTCACTTTGCATCTTTATCAAATAATCTTGTGAACCCTCTAGGCAAATTCAGTTATGTCCAAATAACATGTGTGGATCCTTTTTGTAATCATAAATATTCATGATACTTGCACCAACAACAAAAGTAATTGGAAACAATTTAAATTAAAACCAATCTTAAAATTTTGAAAATTCAGAAAAATCACTATTGTCAGAATTAGTATTTGAAATAGTGTTAAATCAGACCTGAAATAACACATTTTGGGTCGCTTAACCACTTTTCAATTTATGGTCCTCTAGCAGACAATAGAGATTTTAATATTTAAATTCTCACTAACTTGCCAAATGTTATTAAAGGTAGGTGACCAAATCAAATTCACTTTTCCTCATGATATTTTGGTATTAGAAGAAAGCACATGTTTTTGTTATCCCTGTAAACTAGTTGGCCTGGGAGATGCGTCCTTTATACAGGATGTATCACAATGATACCGAGGTAATACAATTTTTTTCGTCATAAACTTGATTGATATTGTCCAAACCGTTTTCATATATATCTTGCGCAAACGCCCAGCTTTTTTAGGAATTTTAGATTTTGAAAAATGGACATTTGTGATGGAAAATACAGACGTTTTTTATAACAATAGTAGATTTCAAGTTTTTGTCGAAATGATCTTTTATGAAAAGCTATAGTCACTAACCCTTCTAAACATTAAATTATTTCTGAAATGTTATTCGCATTATTATTGCACCCTCTTCTTATTTTAATTAGCTTTTTGATAACAATCGATTGTTGTGTGCATAGCAAAACAAAGCTTTGATTAAATAGGGCAGGATTTGGTTTTAACCTTCCTTTCTTTGGCGGGAGATTTGAAATCTTATGAGGTTCATTATTTGAAATGCTGGTAGTGCTAGGGAGAATATCTGTAAAGATGAACTATGTGAGCCAAAATATGAAAATATGTTTTTCATCGATTTTTGATTATGTCTTGCCACAGCGGAACAAAAAGAGATATCTCAATGAAATTAACAGAATAAGTAGGAAACATTTTTACCATCATATCGCAAGTGTTTAAATATGAAACACTATTTGTTTTATATTTTTTAAATATTTTTGAAACCCTGTATAGATCATTCTGATACACCCTGTATGCTATCACTGGAAATTGGTGAATTACCTCTATCAGTGGTTAACCACCATAGAATGGGACAATTTGAGGTGTATTTGGATTTGATAACAAAAACTACTTCAGCAATGTCACTCACATTTTGGATGATTGTGTTTTAGAGATGGGATTTTCGGGAAATTGTGCTCCCGGGAACTCTAGGTTTAATTTTTCGGGCGGGACTCGGGATTCCCAAATTTCCCCAAACATACTCTGGGTTGACTATTACGGCGCCATCTTTTGTCGAAATTGTGTCATACGTAATCCAACATGGGGCACAGTAAACGCGGAAAGTGAAAATCTGCGGCAAAATTCACATATTAGCGAGCATAAGAGTAAAAAAATACACAGCTGTGACTAAATAAACCCATTTCAAGTTAATCTTTATTATAAATGTGCAGTAAAATATGAGTGAATTTAGCTTACTTTTTCTTCTAGTAAGCTTTTTATTTTGTCAAAACATTGGTTTTGATTTTCTAATAAAAATGTTGCATCTCTACACAAACACTGTTGATGGTTTATTTTATTACAAATTCTTGCTGTTCAATATGATGACTAAGGCCAAAAAAAAAGAGGTTGTGTTGCCCTCAACAATTTTTTTCTTCATTTTTTCATTTTTTAGATTTAAATTTGTCCTTAATATGTCTAAATGTTACTATTTCTTGCTTGAAATGAATAAGTTAACTTTACTTAATGTTTTTAGACTATTATCACACTAGAAGCATTAGTTAAATTGACATATGAGCCTATACCAATTTTGTCTTGACATAAACCATATATTTTTCAGCCAAAAAAATATAGATTTCTGACCGACCGACCCAATTTTAAAATGTTAGCACTTGAGGGCAACACAACAAACAAACAAATTTGCCCAATACAATTACAGTGAGAATCTCTTTCTTACCTTAACAGGTGTTCTTGTTCTCTTCTCATTCCTGACAGGTGTGTCTTCAACGAGAATCTTGGCAGACTTCCTTGGGGATCTAGATGATGACGAAGATGCTTTCTCTGGGGTGTCCTCAATGAGTGTTCTGGATGCCTTGAATTTGGCAGCCAATTTGCTAGCCAGACCATTGCTACTGGAATCTTCATGTCATATTTGGAAAAGAAGATTAAAAAGGGATTTTAATAAGACAAGGGTTTAGAGCCACTTTTTTGGTTAATTTGAGATATTGGTACCAAAACATCATTGTCATCCAAAGATGCTATGGACCTAAAAGACTTTTCTCAAAAATAGCTTTATATGGGTTAAAATAAAGCACAGTTCATTTTTGCACACAACTCAAATGGAATACAATATTAAACTCATTTTTCTCAGAATGTCTTACTGAGTTTGGGCTTTCTTGTTGTCAACTCTCAAAGTGTATTACTTTCTATCTCATTTTTGTGGTTAACTTCATAAGGAGAACAATTGGTTGTATGCTTGAGAAGTCAAATAACTTTAAACATTTGGATATCTGGGATCATGGGCCCATAAACCCATACAGACTAACAATGATATTGACATGGGAAGTCCATCTTGTCAAAGAAACATTTATGACATTGTGCACTTGATCTTACCCAAAAGGCTAAAGCACGCACATATATACAGTGACAGGAACAAATACTGCATAATTATATACTCTACTCTGGGTATCTTAAAGATACAACAGCATAACCGTTTGTTGGTATGAAACCCTTATGAAGTAGGAAATTTGCATGATATGGTTGGTCAGGGTCATTGAACAGGGTTATTTTTGACATCTTGTGAATGAAAAATGAAACAGATTGATAAGGGACGGTTTTTGGAGGATGAATTTGTTGCGGTATATCGTCAGCCTGCTTCGATAATTGCCTAACTCATTTTTTCTAGTTCTTAGAAAACAACAAACGTATGAAACCTGTTACCTGTGTACCTGTTACTCATTTTGCATTATTGATGGATGGATATTCATTATGTGGAATGTGACTTGTATTGTTGATGCCTCAATTGGCGTGCATGGATGCACTAATCCAAGTCATATAGAAACAGATGAACACAGCCATACAATAATGCAAATGCAAATTCAATAATGCAAAATGAGTAACATGTTGGAGTGGTCTGGTGGCCCTTTTGCATCAAAGCTCTTCATTTATCAACACTTTTGATTGGTCAATGACTTAGGTATTATAACAGCATGTGCATAATGTAATGAAGTCATGATTTATGCAAAAAACTCAATTTTGCTGAAAAGTGAGTTAGGCAATTATCGAAGCAGGCTGACGATATGTAGCTGATGTTGTATATTTTAGCTCATAAATCATGAGGTTTAGACACATAGTTTAATCGCTTATCCAAAATCTTGACGACGCAGATGCCAGATGGCCAGAGCGTTTTTATAGGGCTTGTCTGGAGAATAAGCTATAGGGTATCACCTCCCTAAAAAACCATGTTTGACTCTTTTTATGCTGAAATAGCATCATCCGATTCCGGCAATGCAAAAAAAAGAAAAAATTGTAATTACTTTCTTCTTTTCCCCCTTCTTCCAAAAATCGATAATTCATTTTTTTATGGCCAAATATCCGGAATTCCGGTAGTCTTGCATCCCTGTTTATTATTAGGTAGCATTTATGATAGTCCGGTTGGGCGATATTTCTGATCTCATATAACAGCACTTACCTTTGGATTTATTGCTTCTTCCATCATCTGAGCGAGCCGGGCTAGAATTCCTGGAAGATGACCTCTCACTTCTTCTCAATGGTGATGGCTTGTCTTCAGTTGTCTTCTTTTTCTGTGTCATGGATTATAAGTATAGTTTATAGTGTAAAGCTTGAACTCTTTGCACTCTCAGACATGCATAGTTGCTCCACCAAAACAAAATGATGCAGCCTGATTGGTAAACGGTAGTCAACATTTGCGCTCAGCGTTAGAGCGTTGTGGAGTCTGCTGAGCCCTTAAGGGCAGTGTCAACCCGGCACTTGTTTCAAAAATTGAATTTCATATTTTTCTATTATTTAATACTGTTATATGTATTCTATCATTACCATCATAAGTTACTAATCGGAAGCGATTATTTCCCGTTCTTTTGGGTGATTTAAAATGGTTGTTTTGGTAAGTTTGAGTCAGGAAAAGGCGCATGGTTATTTGGCAGAAAATTAAGCGGAGTTCCGCGCTTTTCAAATGCTGCGACAGCTGTTCGATCATTGCGTCGCGCGCTGAATCTTCCCGTGCGTAATACAAGACACGCCGCTTAATATCCGCGACGTAGACGCGAAAAACAAAAGAGCGCAAAACAATGTCTAAAAATGTAAACAAAGGCCAATCTTACGATCATTTAAATTTCCGTTTTCTTCCGATTTCTTCACATTGTGACAATATAAATTAAATCTGATAGTTTATTTTAATTGTTCATAATAGTATACTCGCCTTTCGGGTCACACGCCCATGTATTCCGAGAACATTTAGCTTTAAATGGTGGAAAATGTCAATATTTTTTACTAAATCGCTGTTTTCTAGAAGTTCAAATTTGAAGGAATTTTAACGATTTTTCAGACAGAATAACTAAAAAAATATCAAACTATCAGGTAAGCTTTTACTAACATTGCGTAGAGGACTTTCAGCGCTAGGAGGCATTTTTTTATTTATTTTTATTATGGATTTTAAACTCGGGATATGCATCCATTTCTAGCGAAATGTATGCAAAATAATACGACTTTTACACTTTTCCGATGTTTTTAGCAATATTTCCAAAACTAAGACTTATTTTGGAAAAAGAAAAAATTGCTTCCTAGTCAAAATTGTCTTGTTTACAAAAATGTATATTAGAACAAATTACCATTTTTTATTTTATAGTTATGCTGTCTGAAAAATTTGGGGTAACAAATTTGCTTTTTGGTTCATTTCTCAAAATTTAGTTTATTTGGTATCACATTGATATCACCATCGGATTCCTTATCAAATTTCCTTTCTATAAATGTATACTTTTATGTACTTTTATTCAATATTCTCAAACTTAGAAGCAAAAGTTGATCATCAAAATAATAGGGTTGACACTTCCCTTAAGTGCAATGGGTTTAAGTACAGAATGCCATGCCACTTTTATTGTTCCTTGGGTGTGAATGCATTGTTCTTTAAATGTTTCCGCTGAAAACATGATGTGGTAGAATATTCTATAAGAAATCTGTATAAACTAGAAAACTTGGAGGGACTGACCATACATACAAATGTGATTGATATACACCGAACACAAACATTTCCTGACCAGGTGTATCATGTAAGCTTATTCAAAATCATTAATCAGAATAAAAAATCTAAAAAGAATTGAGTTATGACGCTTTTATTAACAACACATAAAGGAGAAAATAGTTTTTAGTATGGGATGTCATTGATTTGTATGTGCTATCGAAACCCGTCAGGTATGTACAGATGAATGGTGACCTGTGATTCACTTCACACAAATTGTTACTGCTGATGAGCACACGCTATACTATAATCTAATTAATAATTGAATGAACGATTGCGGAATAGCGTTATTGGTAAATAATCCAAGCAGTATGTGCTGCATCATGCTGCATCATGCATACATCTCCTATTGTTTAATCAGTTCCAAATTGGTGAGAAATATTCCGTTTTTATCTCTCCGCGCACAAAAGTAATCCAAGGGTGCGCGAGCTATTACGGCCATACGCACAGGGTTTTGACCACACGCAAACGATGCAGTGCGCTTCTTGCCATCAAGCGCGCCCGCATCCTTCTGTATTAATTCGCTGCTGTAAGGAGGCTTGGCCAATTTGGAGCTGATCAAACTATGCTAAATAATCTGCACAGAAGTGGAATCAATTGGATAAGCGCTTAATGGTCCGAGCACACAAATATTTAAATAATTCAACAAACAATATGGAGAGTCCCTTTGTATCATTCTCTGCTTGAAATACACTCAAAACCCTGAATCACCACCCAGGGATGTAAATGGGTGATTGACTCATTACCTGAACTTGTTATGCAAGCTTGGCCACACGGCCCGAGCGTTTGCGCGCAGCATCAAACATTTATAGGGGGCTCGTCTAGAGAATTTCTGGATTTTTTTAAGGCCTCATTTCCGGAATTTCTGGAAGATTTACATCCGTCTCCACCTGTCTTTGCTGCTCAGTTGTGTTCTTTTCCCAGCCCCTCCATTTGGTCCACTATTTTACAAGACGTAGGTCACATGTGCCCGTTCATGTGCATCCTTTGATTAATTCAAAACCCACCTTGGGTGTAGCCTCATCCAGTTGGTTGAGTGTCTCAAGAAACAGTACATCGTCATGATCCTCATCCAGTTCTAATTTTGGTTTCTTTTCTTTACTCTCCTCCTGCTAAAATTAATAAAACAAAAATGCATAGAAATATACTCTTATTTCCCTTCCTCCGTTTAGTAACGCAACTGTGAGGTCGCAACATTTACGCACAAGCATGTGTCTTCTGCCTTTGTACGTGTGAGTGTATATGTCAGCGCTTCGGGTACGCGTACACGTTTATGCACTGCAATTAGTGAATAGACTATAGGAGTGTTTCTTTTCATAACATTTCATAGCAGGAGTACTTTAAGCTTACACTAAACACTAAGCACAACAGCGAAATTAAACAGTACACATTTCCAGTCATTTGGGAATATATTTTTAAACATGGGCGGTTGAGCGCCAGAAGGCTGTAACTCAATTTTTGGGAAAATTGATATTTTGGTACAAAAATAATCCATATAAGGCCATAAAAAATAAATTGTTTGCTTGCCCTCGTCCGACCGGCCGTGTAAAACAGTCCCGACCGTGTCACTTTAAAAAAAAAAATAGAAAAAAATAATAATAATAATAATATAAGTCACATGACCTTCATTGACACCCATGTGATCCCATATGGATCATATAAAGTCCTGTTTAGAAAATGAAAAAATGTATTTAAAACTATTTTCCCTTTATTTCTGGTATTCAGGTACCTAATTTGGAAAAAAAAAAAAAAAAAAAAAAGTAGAAACAAAATCCGACTGACTTTTGTGGCCTAACCTAGATTTTCAGAACCATAAGAGATAACTCATAAACACTCTTAAGTTGACTAAAATTAGAGTTATAAGTTGGGTGCTACAGTGTATTGTAAATAATGAGTCCCAAATATTTAAAAGTTGATTATCTCAAAATAGCATTTCTTGAGTTACGGCCTTCTGGCGCTCAACCCTCGATATACACTTCCAGAACTACATGGTTTTATGATAGTTGAGTAAAACCACTGTGTTCTTTTTCAGAGTAGTGATTGACGGAACGCATTGATCACGTCTAGCTACTAGGAGTTTTATTTTCGAGAAAGACAAAAATATTTTGTATATGAACACACACTGTTATTCTGCATTTTTTTTGTATACAAACTTTGCCCAGCCCTTAAATTGGTTTGTTGTCCCTGGAGGTCCAAAATTAAACCTTACTTTTCAAGTTGGTGTGAAATCAATTCTTTCTATTGGATGAATAATTTTTATTTTGAATCAACTTGAAAGTCCTACAAAACCTTTATCACAATTTTGCACCAGACTTTGACAGTCATAGTGCATAAGAGGAATTTGTTGGTGAAAAATTGCCAAGGATTACAGGACATTTTGAGGGCTATCATCATCAGAGTGGCACGAAGTACAGAAGAGGGCTCAATCAATCCAAGGATATAACAAATCATATCATACCATAGGTCTTTTACTTGGTGTTTTCTTCGCCGATCTCACTATGGCAGATTTCCCAAAGAAGTCCTCCACGCTGGTAGCCCTCAGCTTGCTTGGGGATGGAGACTTTAGCTGGTTCTTCTTTTTCCTTGACACTGGTGGAGAGACAACTGGGGATTTCATCTTCTTAGCTGTAACAAAAAATATCAGAGATGTTATGTTTAGGGTAAAAAAATGATGCTAATACTTTTGGCAAATGAAAAATCTATGATTTTCTTTTCCCAATGACTTGTCATAATTGTCGGTTTACTTTGCTCCTCCATGTCACGGTCGTCTGACCAAATCCTTCCCCTCTTATGTTTAATTGACTTCCTGCTCCCATCCCATTTGGAGATTTGGAAAGGAAGGAGCATGTCAGAACACCATATCCCTCCACATCAAAATCTTTCCCTGTAAAATATTCACATGAGTAATTGTAAATCCACACATAACCCACCTTTCCTTGATTCCTAGGTCATTTCCCTTCTTATCTTTATATGTTAACATGATGGGCTTTTTTATATATTTTTATCTTATTTTATGATTTTTTAAAAAGAATTACAATTTAAAAAGAAAAGGAACTTAGTTTGTCAATATAAAACTTGAAATTTGTCACCAAAAGAGTAAAATTACTCCCCATCATTTGCAGCGAATAATGGAATTAGACACCCCTGTAAAGACATTGAGTCGTGCTTACCTTTCTTTGATGTTGGTATTTCTTCGATGTCTGAATCTGAAGAAAAAAAATACATACACAAATAAAACAAATGGTTTTGATAATTACCTTTATCATATATTATAAAATATATCCTCAAATTATAAAATAATTGTCAAATATTTAAAAAGTTACTCAAAACTGGTGAAATTGTAAGGTCCCATTTTCAATATATACTAGCGCCACATGACATCCCTATCAAAATTCTTTGAGAGCGCCCTCCTAGGCCTCAATGTAAAATTATTAAATCATCAGATCTTCATGGAGTTTACCTGAATCATAAATGACAGTAGATTTCTTTGACTTTGCAGTTTTTCCTCCTCTTGATGTTTTCTTTCCTTTGTCTTGAAAGTCATTGTCGTCATCGTCAACTCTCTTCCTTTTACCATTTGCTGATCCGTGACTGGCTTTCTTCTTTACCTCTTTGCCTCCACGTCCACCAAAGTAATTTCGGATATCCTAGGACAGAAAATTGAAAACATGATTGGGATTTTATCCATTTATTCAACAAAAGAATTATAGTTGTCTTCAAAACTGTTGGCCAGTTTGAGGTGCATTGAGCAACTGATGGATATAATTATAAAGCAATTCAGGGTTATAGCTAGGCCAGATCGAGTGCCGGCTAATTTTACTGACGGCGAACGGAGTAAGTGTAGCAACGAATTGCCGTGAATCATGGCATGGGGTCCAGAGGCTTTCTAAATGTTTTTTTAGGTTTTTTAAATTACTTTGAGGTTCCTGCCACATATTTTTTGTTTGTTTTATGAGGCAGTTTAATAATTCTATCCACAACATTTTAAAAAAAAAGAGTGCCGGCTGGTCAGCGTGAGTGCCAGTACGCCCGACCGGCGTAGCTATAATCCTGAAGTAGTTTACCAACCCACAGTGTTTACAGCCAAGGCAAAAAAGAATGTTGTGCTGCCTTAAGTGCCAATATCTGGAAGTCGGGTCGGTCGGTCGATTTTCCTTTTTTTCTTTCTGACAAGTATAACTGACAGACTTGGTTAATGTCAATTTGTTTATAATGTTATAATAGTTTAAAAGCAATCTATTGAATCTATTCAAGCAAACTTACTCATTTCAAGCAAAAAATAGTTTTTGAGATTTTAGCGTTGGTCACTGAGGGCAACACATTACACAACAATTTTTTGTTGTTGCCCAATATAACAACAAATATTAAAGGGACATTAAGTGGTGTTGAAAAGTTTAAATGTTTAAAAATTTACTTCAGAATTCAAGATGAACATTAAAAATCGCCATTATTGTTGTTTCTACTAACAAAAAAACACAGCAAAACTAGATTAAAACAATATCATCGCTATTTATTGAAAAACGCCCTCTATGCAAATATGGTTCGCGTTATGTATCACGCGTACTGCATGGGGATACTGTCGGACGTAAAATGCTGGTCCCGCGGGACCAGCATTTTTTGAATCACGTTGGGGTTTTTTTCGTTTTTGTTTTTCCCCTACCAGAAACATGCAAAATACCCTATGATGAATAATACCAACTGATGACAAATATCACTAAGTATGATTTGTTGTACTAGGGAAATAGGCCAAAAAATAGGTATAGAGAAAGTCACATTTTCGAAGTCCGGCAGGCACATTCACGTACGATTTTGGCGAAAGTCCCCCCCCCCCCCCGGGGGACGCCCTACCATAAGTCTAAGATGACTTAAATTTGCCTTTTCCTTTTTATTTTAGAAATAAAATCATGAAATGTGATATATAGCGAGATCAGCAAAATCCAACGTGTACAGAACATCGCTGCCCGTCTGGTTGCTCGCACACCTCGACACGTGCACATAACACCAGTGCTGCATAAGCTACATTGGCTACCGATACGACAGAGATTAGCGTATAAGATCTTGCTTCTCGTCTTCAAAGCTCTCAATGGATTGTCGCCGAAGTATATCATTGACATGATCCAAGTCTATATACCATCTAGAGCATTAAGATCCGCCTCTACTTATCGCTTGAAGCAGGTAATGCCATCTACAAAAACCTTTGGTGCTCGCTCCTTCCTCTACGCGGCTGCCCATCTTTGGAATGGCATTCCCGTTACCCTGCGCCATTCACCAACTTTAGACGTCTTCAAATCCAAACTCAAGACACATCTCTTTACATTGCATTTTGACACACCTTAATTTGCTGCCCATGTTATTTTACATTAATCTGTTGTTATATCTCCATTATTGCTTTTAACCCTGCCGATTGTTGCAATCGGGAGCAAGAAACCGGCTTTCTTGCTGTGAGTGAAGTGCTAGTAACCTCTCCTCTCCAGGGCTCTCACTACGTATTTACTATTGTGCCGTTCACATAACATCTTCCGTTATAACCATGTATCTCTGTGTTACCCTGCCCATTGTTTGTCTTCTCGGGAGCAAGAAACCGGCTTTCTTGCTGAGAGTGAAGTGCTGGTAACCTCTCCTCTCCAGGGATCTTATCTATCTTCGTGCCGGTCACTTTTGCATCTTCTGTTAATGTGTACATTTGTGTTTTATTTATTAAATGTTTTATAATATAACCCAGCCCACATTCTACCAAGGGAATGGGACGCTGTACGTAGCTCCATGTTGAGAGTGTACGTACTTGAAATCTCTCCTCTCCTGAGTCAAATAATTCGCTTTGTGCTGGTCGCATTTTGTCTTCACATATATTTTATCTCTTGTAGTTTTTAAGTGTGTAATATAATGAGTTTTTATCTCCTTGTTGCTTGTACATGTACATTAATTATAGACTACCTATTTGATGTATTTGATTGGTTCTTAATACCTTTTCTTGTTTTTATGAAATGTTGTTTTGATGTAATATCAAAATGTTCTTTTATGTAGCCCACGTCTCTTTTTCTATCTGCGATCATGGTTCTTGACGTGTAGACATCTCTTTTCTGTCTGCATCTCTTGAATCATCGATTTGCAAGCATACAAGGTGTGATGTATGATTACTTACTGGAGTAGTTAACCGGACTACTTATCTGCACGAACATCATATGATCGATAGTTATTAATCAATCAATACACTTATTAGAAATGGCTACCTTCGTAATGTGTCCTTCTTATTAATCAGAAGTAAAACTAGATTATTTATGAGTACATATCTCACACTGGCGACGAGAATGGGATTATGAAGAACTAGAAAGAGTCAAGCTCAATATCTGCGTGTAAATCGGACCATCGTTCGTCTCAGTAGGTGAATAAAGGTGAAACAAAATCGTGTCACATGTGGACACTTTTAAAACGTAAACAAATCGTCAGTTGCAGTACATGTTGTAGTAACGAGTGCAAAACCAAAACGTAAACATGGCAAAGGCTCTCGTCGGTAGAATTGAACAATATGCAGAAACGGGTATTTGGGACACCTACTTGGAACGGTTAGAAATCGTTTTTGCTGTAAATGATATAAAGGAGGAAGCTAAAGCAGGACTTTTGCTATCATATCTTAGCGATGGTGTGTACACAACACTAAGAAACCTACTTTTTCCTGATAAACCAGCTACACAATCGTACGCAAAATTGACTGAAACGCTAAATGAATATTATAGCCCTAAACCGCTTGTCATCGCTGAACGATACCGGTTTTACAATAGGTACCAGCGCTCCAATGAGAGCATATCTATGTTTTTGTCAGAGTTAAGGAAGCTAGCTGCTACATGTGATTTCCAAGCTTTCCTCGAAGAAGCGCTTCGGGACAGGCTTGTTTGCGGAATGTCGGCAGAGAATATTCAAAAACGATTACTTAGCGAGGCAAAATTGACCCTAAAATCGGCTCTAGAAATGTCTTTGGCCATGGAAATGGCTGCCAAAGACGCTACGGAACTGCGACAAGAACCAGGTGTTCATAGAATGAGTAAGCCTTATACTAGTAAGGCTAGTAAGCCTAAGCGAAAACCCTGCTTCCGCTGCGGCAAAGGTAACCACAAGTCGGATGACTGTTATTTTAAGGAGACTAAGTGCCATAATTGTGGTAAAATAGGACACATAAAAACTGTGTGTCTTTCTGCTCGCGCACCTGGGCCTAAATCTTCGTACCAAGAAAAGTACAAAAAGAAAGGGGCAATAAAAGCAATGGATCGCACTGCGTCGAGCAGTAGTTCAAGTGAGGAAGAAAATGATGATGACTTCCAGTCTGTGTATACACTTGGTATAAATAGAGGGGCTATGTCTGACATAATTTATGTTAATCCACTGATAGAGAATAGGGAGCTTACAATGGAGCTGGATACTGGATATCAAGAGAAGTTCAGTGATGTACCGCTGTCACACACAAACATCAAGCTCACTACATATACTGGTGAATCTGTTGCGCCCCTAGGGGTGATGCAAATCGGTATAGAAATTGATAACCAACAGATTACTGGTAAACTGTATGTGCTTGAGTGTGGACCAGCACTATTTGGACGTGAATGGCTTCACTCTATCAGGTTGGATTGGCATAAGTTGTTCAGTGTGTATAAAGTTGATGTGTCTAAAAACACAAATGTATTTAGTGAAACCATGCACACACAAGTGAATGAGTTATTGAACAAACACCAAACAATATTCCAAGATGGTATTGGGAAACTGGATGGTGTTAAAGCCAAGTTAAATGTAAAGGATGGTGCACAACCAAAATATCTGAGGGCAAGACAATTACCTTATGCAATGAGACCAAAGGTTGATAAAGAATTGAAACGTCTGCAAGATGCAGATATTTTGTCACCTGTTCACACTAGTGAATGGGCCACGCCTATCGTACCAGTATTAAAGAAAGACGGAACAGTCCGTATTTGTGGGGATTTTAAATCTACTGTAAATCCCGCACTCAATGTTGACCAGTACCCACTACCTCGTGTTGATGATATTTTTAGTAACTTAGCTGGAGGCCAACACTTTACCAAACTTGATTTGACACAAGCATATTTGCATCTTGAAATGGATGAAGCATCTCGTGAGTTGCTTACAATTAACACTCACAGAGGCTTGTTTCGGTACAACAGATTAGTGTATGGTATAGCTTCAGCGCCAGCTATTTGGCAGCGCACGATGGAGATGGTACTGGCCGACATTCCTGGTACTCAAGTAATATTAGACGACATGATTGTTACAGGCAAAACTATGACAGAACACTTAGAGAATTTGGCGCGCGTTCTCGAAAGACTAGACGAACGTGGACTGCGCGTAAACAAAAGCAAATGTGAGTTCATGAAATCAGAAATTATTTTCTGTGGTTACAAAATTGACCAGAATGGATTACACATGACAGAAGACAAAGTAAATGGTGTGAATGACGCTCCGGCTCCTACCAATGTAACACAGCTGAGAGCTTTCCTAGGCTTGATAAACTACTACCATAGATTCTTGCCTAATTTGTCCACAGTTCTGTACCCACTGCATCAAATGCTCAAAAAGGATCAGAAATGGCAGTGGACAGATCAATGTCAGGAATCCTTTGATAGTGCCAAGCGCCTAATCACATCAGACCAAGTACTGACCCATTATAATGAAGCGTTACCAGTACGCGTTGCTTGTGACGCTAGTCCCTACGGCATTGGGGCAGTTATGTCTCATGTAATGCGTGACGGCACAGAGCGACCCATTGCTTTTGCTTCAAGGTCATTAAACTCTGCTGAAACCAACTATGCTCAAATAGATAAAGAGGCTTTAGCTTTGGTGTGGGGCGTCAAAAAGTTTTACATGTATTTGTGGGGACGCCACTTCACCTTGGTCACGGATCATCGACCGCTGACATCAATCTTCAGCCCTAGTAAGCAAATTTCAGCAACATCAGCAGCACGACTTCAGCGATACGCGATATTTCTCGCAGGATTCACATACGACATTGAATACCGCAATACGAAAGAACACTGCAACGCTGATGGCCTCTCGCCCTTGCCATTAAAGTCACGCGAGTCAGCTAAAATGGATCTCATGTACGTTGACATTGAACAATCTCAAATAGACCCTCTTTCAGTGACTGCACAGAAAGTCCAACTTCACACTCAGAGAGATGCAATCATCAGCAAAGTCTATGAAGCTACGCAGTCTGGTTGGACAAATCAGTCATTGCCAGAAGAGCAATTCAAGCCGTTTCGGAGTCGTCGCAACGAGCTCTCGATAACGGCTGGGTGTCTTATGTGGGGAGCCAAGATCGTTATTCCCACAAAGCTACGCGAGCAGGTTCTAGCTGAACTGCATGACGGACACCTCGGGGTGGTTAAAATGAAATCGGTTGCACGCTCACTTGTCTGGTGGCCAGGCATTTACCAGGACATTGAGACATTAGCTAAAAGCTGCTCTGGTTGCCAGAAGGTGCAACATAATCCACCTGCAGCACCACTACATGTGTGGGAGTGGCCAGCTTCAGCGTGGGAGAGAATACATGTGGACTATGCAGGCCCAGTTGATGGAGTTATGTACCTCATCATTGTTGATGCATACTCTAAATGGCCATTTGTAATTCCCACCAAGTCTACCACTTCTGAACAAACAATCAACATTCTACGGTCAATCTTCGCAAGTGAAGGGATTCCACTTCAGCTCGTTAGCGATAACGGACCTCAATTTACCTCTGAGGAATTTGCACTATTTCTCAAACCCAATGGGGTGAAACACATCAGATCAGCACCATATCATCCCTCAACCAACGGCTTAGCAGAACGCTTCGTTCAGACATTCAAGCAAGGCTTTAAAGCAGCAAAGAAGGGAAGCGCAGATTATAAACTCGCGAACTTCTTACTCGCATACAGAAATGCACCGCACGCTACTACAGGAGTCTCGCCAGCAATGCTATTCCGCGGTCACAGTCTACGCTCTCGATTAGATCTTCTGAAACCAAAAATTGAGGCGACTGTCAACAACAAGCAGGCTGACCAAGCAGCAAAACACGCAAAACACGTCAATTCGCGATTGGTCAAACAGTATCTGCAAGGGACTATCGTGGCAAACAGAAATGGGTCAAGGGGGTGATACTTAAACAGACAGGACCAGTGTCATATCAGGTCAAAGTTGGTCCACAAATGATTTGGCGTCGCCATATTGACCAGCTGCTGGACGCTGACACAGGTCAGGATATTCAGTTTGAACAGCCATGTAAACCTCCCGGTGATTGGTTTCCAACACGACCGCACAATGACGCACCAGTCATTAACAATCCACCAGCTCTGCATCCTCCAGCAGTTGCTGAACATGAACCTCCAAGAACCACCAGGAGTGGTCGTAACATTAAACCAAATCCTAAGTACCAGGATTATGACTGCAGTGTTTGAATGTTTACATTGGGTCAATGTTAACCTAACACTATGTTGGAGATAAAGACTCTTATTGTTCATTGTTTTGTTATTGATATATATCATAAAGCCATTGATGTTAAATCACAGTCAACAGTAGATTACTTTATTTATAAATCATGTTTTTGTATTCAGCATGATAAGTCTCATGCATCTCCAAATTTTGTGATTATGAAAAACCTCACACATCATTTGAATGTAAAGTCAAAGGTCATTCTCTGTTTATTAATATGCATGTTTATTGATCGTTATACTCATCAGTATGTACAAGTAGTACTCTCAATTAAGTCAGGAGGAAATGTGATGTATGATTACTTACTGGAGTAGTTAACCGGACTACTTATCTGCACGAACATCATATGATCGATAGTTATTAATCAATCAATACACCTTCGTAATGTGTCCTTCTTATTAATCAGAAGTAAACCTAGATTATTTATGAGTACATATCTCACACAAGGAGAGACGTGGTGCACCAATTGTTGTGTTTTCCCTGCTTGTATAATGTGCAATTATTTATAATATTTTATGGTTTTTAGGTTGATTATGTTGTTTTCTTTTTGTAATATAGTTATGTGAAGCGCCCAGAGGCTCCTTGCATTGGGCGCTATAGTAAATCCATTTTTATTATTATATAATTATAACAATTTCAATACATTCACTTTTTGCCATGATTTTGGTATCAAAATGTCCTTTAACCTTCAACCTGTACATAATATGATCATGTTATAAATAACTAAATATTCGTATTTCACTAAATTACTCGCGTTGGGTCACACATGCACATTGCCCATAAGCCTATCCCTAATGGCATATGCTATTATGGATAAGCTTACTGAAATGAAAAAGTAATTAAGAGTAAAAACTCAAAATTTACCCGCGTCTAGCTTAACCGTTGTTTTACTCGGTCTAATTTCAATCTGAGAGCCAAATTTACCTTGAAGTATTTACACAATTATATATAAACCTAATCAAAATACAATTATGCATACAATATTTGTTTTCTGGTTAAAAACAGTGAAATAACTCAGTAATATCAACCTACCATCTCGTGAATTTCGCGGATTTCGCGCAAGATCACACAAACTCAATTGACCTTTGACCCAATTAACCAGCTTTTGACGGCGGTTACGTACTTAACGCGAATTAAAGTGCAAATGATAAAAGGGTGGCACAAGACTTATTTTACATTGATGATTAAAATGGAATTGAGAAATTATTTTTTCTACTTTAATATCACTAAAGAACTTCCCAAATAAGCAATTTTTTTACCAATATACCGAGAGTGTGTGATAGTGCAGCTGTGTCGCAATTAGTTTAAACTGGATTAAAATAGATTGACAGATCATGAACTTTTGACCCGGTTGTGCAGGAGGAATTCCAAAACAAAAAATGGCGGATGAATTCAACAGGTAAATTAGTGACATTTAAAATGATTTAAACCATTAGCTTTAAACCCTGATTTGTATAATTCTTTATCTATACTAATAAACATGAGTTTAGGTATCATTTTGTCCTAAAAAATGTACATAATTAATGAATTAAGTGTTATTTAAGTAACCGAAACTCTTCGGTTGCCCGCAACATGTCGAATTCGTCACCTTTGCCTTTCATTTTCAACGTTCGTTTACACATATTGATTTAATTCGCACATTTGAGGCTGGAATTGTTTTTTAATTCACCTAAATTATCATGATTACTATTAATTAAGACAATTCTAGCTATTTATTTATGTTATATTTTAGTCTTTAGAATATTCTTTTTTTAATTTAAAATGTTTTAATTTAATTTTAGACCTAGCCTCCTAACGTCCTAGCTAGGATAGGAGGGCCTAGCCCTCTAGTAGGTAGATGTCATAGGGCCTAGCCTAGGCCTATTAATAGGCCTAGGCCTAAAAGAAAGTAAAATGAATCCATATTTTGTTATTGCCAAGACTCGGACTGTGAAAAATTAGTGAAATTAAATTGCCGCAAAAAGTTGACTAAAATGCTAATTCGCTAAATTCAGTTGCCGTGACTGTTTAACAGTACCTATACTTCAGGCCTTCACGTTTGAAAATTGAAGGTGTGCTTTAAATCGCACTCCTCAAAACATTGAGGTGTGCTGTAGGTGTGCCATAAATTGCACTCCTCAAAAAAATTAGGTGTGCTGTTTTATGATCAAAACAAACTGCACATGGCGTAAGGTTGGGAGCGAGTCCCGGGTAATTAATCTACATTAATCAACAACAATAAATGAGGTAGATTTGCCATTCCTGGGGCTAACTGTTAAGACAAGTAAACCTGTATGTTAATGTATGTAGGCCTATACACTTTCATTTTCAGTGTTGAAAAAATCATACTTTTGATAAGAATAATTTAGTATAAGATCTTAGGTTAGGAGTTATTATCCCTAATGGTGTGGGTCAAGGGGTATTATGTGGGTTATTAAGGGTCAAATACGAGTCGTCTAAGGTCCTGTTTTGACTTAAGAAAAAGAAGAAGAAAACAAATAAAAATAATTTTTTTTAATTTTATTTTTTAATTTTTTAGGTGTGCGATAAATCGCTCTTCTCGAAACCATTTCAGGCGTGCGATGGCGTGCGATCGCACTCGCACGCCTCAAACGTGAAGGCCTGTACTTATCTACTGTTAAGACGCAATGATTTAAACATGCAACTGGATGTGTAATACTTCAAATTTGTTTTAGTTTATCTTATTTTAAAATAATCGAAAATCCGTGTTTTTTTTAAAAATTATGTTCTAGCTTGATTCAGTATAGGTAGGCCTATCTCCTCTTCGCGTTTATGTTATGCCATTTTATAAAATGTTAATAACATATTTATCATCCGAACTCAGCTAAAAAGGGTGAGGACTGAGGAAGGCGCTTGTTATACTCTTGCTATTATTTGTTACTATTATTCATGTCTGTCTGGCCGATTGGGCTTGAAATAATAAAAAGAGGACTGCTACCAAAACTCGTAGCCAATTCCTAGTTGAAATTTAATAGTTTACATTAGCACACCTGTGTACTGCGCTCACGTACACGGAGGTTCAACAAGCTCTCCTCACTAAAACTACAAACTCGTAACCAATTCGTAGTCGTAATTTTGTCAGGCGTTGGCACAGTAGGCACACATGTGTGTTGTACTGCGCTTTATATACACGAGGTTATACAGCTCTCCTCACGTAAACTTCAATTGCGTGGGCATAGTATGCATGTTGTCAGTTGACGATGCCACCACGCGTGCGATTGATTCATTGAATTGATGGATACTAATCGATTTCAAGGAGGTGTTTACTTGATAATGATAGGATAATCTCCCAGCATCTTCTGCACTAATGGTAGTTTATACTGAGGAGAGCTTAGACGATATAAATCACCGATCCAAACAATACTGAGGAGGGCTGCCTTTACCTCCTTGTCAGACTGTACAGTAGTAACAGTTTATTACAGTGTCAGTGTGTTGTGGAAACCAGCTCATGACTAGACTACAATTTTTTACAAATGTAGTTAGTATACTTTAGTCGGCGTCAGAGAAGTTCGGCACTTTTTTCTGTGACAACTACTGCGTACAGTGTAAACACGGAAGTGCGTTGTAGAACAGGCCACAACAGCGTTATCTTTTTGAGCAGTTCGAAGTGTCTGTGATTGTATCTATGCCAATGGGTCATGAATGTCCCCGCCCACACGCTCATAATTACTAGATTGTGTGGGTTGGCGGTTTTAAAAAGTGCCGTAGTTCTCTGAATCTGACGACAACTAGCCTAGCAGCAGGATCATAACATTTTGAAGTTAAAAGTATCTCTTTGAAAATGCAATAAAAATAGACTCAAAAAACATGATATAAAAATGATGATTCAACCATATTAGTGCTGGGAGTTAGTGTGTAATTTACTATCCGTGTCTGTACACGGGCAGGGTTTCGTTCTTTTACACGTGTACAGGATTATGAAATTTTCAAAAAACAAAAGCAATATTTCTGCCACGAAAGACCAGCATATATGACTGCCGAATTGTATGACTTGATAAAAATGTTTCGTACACGCGCGGCCATCTTGCTCTACATCCCCCAGTCGATCTGGAACATTACCGTGATAATATAATAATAATAAACAGGCATTTAAAAGACGCATTTCAAACCGCAAGGAAACTCAATGCGCCGCACAAAGATAAAATCAATACATAAAATGGAGAACACAAGCACAGCACAACCCTCAGTCAACATGGAAGCTCAAGGACTCTAACATACCACACTCTATAGCTTGGAAGATTTTGGCCAAACGCAAACCGTACTCTAATGCCAGTAAACGATGTAATCTATGCCTTCATGAGAAATTTTTAATTATCTTCAGACCGGACTTGAGCTCATTAAACAAAAGGAATGAGCTAATCACCACATGCAGGCATAGAAAGAAATTTTTATTGTGCAACTCAACCTAACTCTGTTATTTATTATTATTATTGTTGGCTAGCAGCCATTTACTACAGTGACATGTTCTAAAAGTGGATAGTTTATTGATTATTGATTGCTCTTCACACCTCATACGTTTTACTATACTTTCTATTGTCTGTGACCATGCATACTTGACTTGAGTCAATCTATGTTGGACTATATGCTAGTGTTCTTAGTACATGAATTCATTATACCTGATGAGTGCAGCCAATGCTGGCTGTATGAAACAGTGCTGTAGTATAATCATGGAATTGTAATCAGGTTGATTTTATATAATACATTAAAAATATGAATTAAAAACTAAAAATTAAGAAAATGCACAACCTGTACACTCATAAAATACCATAATAAAGTCCAATTTGAATGTACCCATTTCCATGAATTCTGCAAAACAAACCATGTCAAAATGTAGAGGGCGGTAGAGTCTTATTAGTCTATTCTTTATTTCAACAACCACTGTCGGCAGCATTATGCATTATGTCAGACCATGTGCGATCTCAAATGGGTGGTACCAATTTTACCGCACGACGTAACATGGGGAAAATAACATACGGGAAAATTGCTTACATCGGTAAAAAGGTATTTTCTAAGGCTGTGAATGCACGGGTAGTTTCGTACCCGGGTACCCGACCCGTTTTTCGGGCGGGTACCCGGGTACCCGAAAATAGAAACTAAAAATTAAAAAAAAGATTTTTTTTTTTTTTTACACATTTTTTTTTTAACATTTTTTTTTTAAGTACAAATTTGTCCCCAAAAATGACACATGATGGGGTCAATAGAGGTCATTTGGGGACACATTTGTACTAAAAAAAGAAATTTTTTTTTTTGTTTTGTTTTTTTGTGTGTGTGTATTTCGGGTATTCGGGTACCCAATTTGGCACCCGGGTACCCGGAATAGCGGGCGGGTACCCGGGTTCCCGGGTATAAGTCACAGCCTTAGTATTTTCCCGACCAAAGATGTACAGGGCCTAATCAAAATAAATTGTTGTTTCCGGTAACCCGACCGACCCTCTTAAAACCTGCCGACCGTAAAAATTTTATCAGCATTTTGAAAAAATAAAATTCATTTCTACCTACCGTTCATATTTTTTCAGTCCAAATGTACGGAAATGTATTGAGAGAATAAAAAAAATTACATTCCCATTTAGTTTTACATTCCCATTTTGCCGAAGGTCCAATTTGAATGTACACCCATTTCCATGAATTCTGCAACAATTCCGAACTTTACTTTCCGTTCGTCCGTACGAATATAAATTTAAAAAAAATTAAATTAAATCCCCAGTTTTACGTTGCTCCACTGCAGCTGCTGTGGATTATCCCCTATCCCCTACACAGAAGAGATTCGATCGGGTTTCAGCAAAGAATCGTGAGATCTTTACCGTTTAAATCATGCAAATTCACGCTCAGAGTGTACATAGGTTTACATTGGAGGAAGGGTATTCCCCGAACATCACATGTGCGGTGTAAAACGCTGAGCGAATCTTGACCACGAGGTCGGTCGAGATCACACCGCTTTCGCAAAATTTAAATGGGTTTCTCTACAAGCCCAAAATAATGATTTAATATTCTAGATTTAATATACAATTTCAGGGTAATTATTTTTGTTCATGATTTGTGCATACGTATGTTGTGTAAATCTAAAATAAGATATGTTAAATTTAGCTCCAGCGCTCCTTCAATTATGCTACATTAACTCGTACTAAAAAAGTGTAAGTGTGGATTTGAATATGATTAACTAGAAACACTAAACAACAAAATTGTACGGGGGTGGTGTGGCGATTTCGTGTGAAAATTGTGCACCAAATGGTGTCATTCGTGGGTTGATTTTTCAAAAATCTTCAAAACTCTGAGGGGGCGCACCCCCCGCCCCCTTAGACTCCCACCTGTTTTCATGAAATTTGCCTCGAAAGTTGGCGTTCAGACCGGGCGTTCAGATTGCGATGGCGGTCAAAATTCGGAAGCTTTGCAATTAATTTACATGGTGAATCTAAAATAATATTTTTTTGTAAAATAACATTTGTTCCCGACCGACCGACCCTCTTTTTTGTCAGCATGTTACCGGAAACAAACATTTATTTTTATTAGGCCCAGTGTATGGCAATAACAATTTAATGAAGTAGCATTGGAATTTAAACTTTATTTTAAGATGACGCATATTTTTGTGAAATATTGACTTCAGCAATTGGGCGACGGTCTGTGTATAGGCCTAGGTACTGTATATATAATTGTATTCACAGCGCGGGTCTTTAAATCTTACTTTACGAAACGGAATGGCCGCTCCCGAAAATTACGCTGTCACTTTGAGTTGACAGGTAAATATGATTCTTTAAAACCGTGTGGTATCTGCTTGATTAAAAATTTAAAAAAAAATCTGACTGTAAGACGCACATTCTTGACTCTTTTTTTTTTTGGCCTAAAGATTCAATTGTGCTGAGATGCAACAAGAGAGCTGCAATTGATAGGAATCATGATGGATTGCAACATCTGGATTAGAACATTGGGCCATAGAATGCCATACGTTTACGTAGATACTTGGCAAAGTCCTTCTGTCAGGTTCTTGATGCCAAGGAGGGTAGCTCATGTGCAGTGCTATTGCAAAGTGCGAATAATCACAAGTAGTGCGAGTAAAAAATAATGCAGCCTATACTGTATGTGTGCTGCAACAGCTCCCCTGAATGTCCCTATACATGGTGAGGCTAGGACATCACCAGGGAGTGCATTCCACCATGCAACAGTTCTTGGGGGAAATGTAAAGCTGTAGGCTTGGGTACGAGCGTTGATAGGTTGGATTTATTTAGTTGATATGCTCTTGTACTGCTTGGCATCATCTGAGTGATGTAGTGACTGGCATTGATGGCAACTAGCTGGTTATGTGTACATGAGTGCTAGGCTTGACATCTATTTTCCAAGGAGTCCCATTAGAGCGATTGAATTGATGGATTGCAACATCTTGATTTACTGCTCACTCTAGTTTAACAAATATAAATAAAAAGATAATAAGCCACCTCTCATTCCACAACAGAGGTATATTTAGATGGACAATAATATGATTGTTATATAAGGGGTCGTCCAAAATTATCGCCATTTTCACTTACGTACAGAGCGTACATAACTTTTTACCCCCTCCCCCCCTCGAGTTACGTACGCAATAAATGGCGAAATTTTATTTTATTTTGTACTTTTAAAAAAAAATCCCCCCTCTCAAGATCGCCATTTAAGTTACGTACGGTTGGGGTATTTTTCGACCCCCTCCCCCCTTCACCCCCTCTTACGTACGCTTTGTACGTAACTGAAAATGGCGAAAATTATGGACGACCCCTAAACTTGAGATTTAACAACAGACTGTTGTTCAAAAAAGTGATTACATAAGCGGCATACATGTAACTGTTTATTTTTCAGATGACTGGCCAGTTGCTATTTAGCTGAACTATTATGGACAATGACTTTAAAAGCCCTTCTTCTATAAAAGGGAGGGAAATGTTATAGGAATGACACCCTTTATAATAAATTTGGTATTGGATCACCCTGATCTACCACTTTAGGCTAATGAAATATGATACCAAGTTTCCCGTTTCATATTTTATCAGGACTGAGTAGGGGACTATTTCATTATTCAATATTTTCAAATTGTCATTATCGGCTCAAAGTTAAGTCTGGAATGCTATATTTTGAGGCCCGAAACAAGTAAATAATGACCAGCCTATATTTATGACGGGACCCAGTGACAAATGACAGGTATAAATAAATTTGAACGTATACGGTGTGGTGTTTGGTGGCTTCAAAGCAGGGTTCATGTGTACAGAACAAAATAATTACACAAGAATTTAACAAATAAACCATTTTATCATAAATTGAATTTATTTAACTAAATATGTTTATGAAGAAAAAATGAATTAAATTGACTGTAAAAGTCTTGTTTCATTTATTTTGAAGTTGTCTATGTGTAGCGTGCTAACCAGTGCACGGTAGAAATATCCATTTAAAACCTAGTCTTTAAGTCAATGCTCCCGTTGTGTATTCCGTATACGCAATGCAGCATTTCCAAAGACTAGTCAATCGATCCATACGCTGGTTGATACCCGCGAATTTTGTCTCACAGAACACAAGTGAAGCGTCCAAGGAGCAGGGAACCAGCATACATTGGTAATTGATTTGAGAACCTGATGTTTCGATGCGATGCAGAGTGCCTATAGGTGTAACCATAGCACAGAAACAGCGCTTCTTTGTGTCTATAATAACCTACTTCTCGCTGCTGACAAGGGTCATGAAACCATTCTCATTCTATTGGACTACTCGGCTGCTTTTGACACCATAAATCACCAAGTACTGTTAGAGCGTTTCTCAAATAAATATGGATTCACAGGTTCTGCACTTTCATGGATTAAATCGTATTTCACCAACCGTTCACAATCTGTCATTATAAATGGTCGCGAGTCATCGGTTCATGTTCCGCATGAGGGTGTTCCTCAGGGGTCAGTACTTGGCCCTTTAGGCTTCACAATGTATTCATCTCCATTAGAAGATATCATCGATTCTCATGGCATCTCCAAAATGACTTATGCAGATGACACTCAGATATATATTGTATTGAAAAATGATGATGACAGAGTAGGTGCAATCTCGCGACTGGAAGCTTGTGTGACAGATATCAAAACCTGGTCCACAGCTAATGACCTTAAATTGAATGATGACAAGACTGAAGTTCTCCATATTACATCCCGCTTTAGGAAAAATTCTACGATTTCATCAGTAAAAATCAATGATTCTCACATTGAGCCAGCTTCCAGTGCCCGCAACCTTGGCATTATCCTTCAAAACGATCTTATGATGGATGTTCATGTTAACAACATTTGTCGTGCGGCTTCTCATGCTCTTTATAAGATAGGTCAAATCCGGCGTTATCTCGATCAGCCAACGACTGAAAGACTTATTCATGCTTTTGTGACTTGCCGACTCGATAACTGCAATAGTTTACTTTATGCTCTCCCTGATACGCAAATCTCAAAACTTCAACGGATTCAAAACTCTGCTGCTCGACTTGTTACTCTGTCTAAGATTCGCTGTCACATTTCCCCTGTCCTTCGTGACTTACATTGGTTACCGATCAAATCTCGCATTATCTACAAGATTCTTCTGATAACATTTAAATGTACTCGAGCTCTTGCTCCTATGTATCTGCAAGATCTTATTCAACAATACGAGCCCACTCGCAATCTTCGTTCTGGCTCAAAATATCTTCTTGCGCATGTGTCTTCACCTTCTACTTCATATGGTCGCCGTTCTTTTCAAGATGCTTCTGCTGAACTTTGGAACAATTTACCATATCATGTTAAATCCGCCAAAACTCTTGAACAGTTCAAATCATTGCTAAAAACTTACCTATTTAATGTTAATGTTTAATTTATTTTTGTTTTATCTTTTGTTACTCATGTTACTGTGTGTTTTTGTTTGTTTGTTTGTGATAGCGCATAGGGACTTAATTGTGTTATGCGCTCAATAAGTATGGTTTTATTATTATTATTATTATTGTACCAACCGTGCCATCGTAAAAAGTGATGAAAATGCATCTATCCTGTGAAAGATCACATTAAAACTATTTTTTTCTTTCTTCAACCCTAACTCTACTACCCCACACGGCAATATGCGAAAAAATGTTTTTATAACCGGGCATTTAGGTTTTTGGGCTACAAAACGGACCCAGGCTATATAACGAGGCAAATATACTCGCCGAGTGCCGACTGACAGCCGTGGTGTAGTGGCTAGGATCTGGGCCCTGGTGCTGGAAGTCTGTGGTTCAAATCCGGTGGGGGGGGGGGGGTCAGGGTGACCTTTCTGGTGAATTTTGGGGGTCGGAAAAGAAATCTGTTGCCATGTGGTGTACTAGAGTTAGGGTTATAGGTTGAAAAATATGAAATAATGAAATATTTGGTCGGCATATTTTTCTGTCTGGAAACGGGAAACTGGAATTATATTAGCCAACACATAATGCACAGTAGTTATGTCAAATAACCTGAACGAGCAGTCTCCAAGACTCCTGATTATTTACTAGTACTAAATCATTGTAATAGAGGCCTCTTTAAATTGTTTTTATTTCATGGTTCTGAGAAGTTGGTGACTGTTGGTCACCACAAAACTTGTTTAAAATACTTAAAGGGGCATTGAGAGACAGGTATGGAAGTGTGCCCTCAATTATCCTGGAAATCAGTTTTTTTGCATCAAAGTAATACTCAGGCATTATAGATGAGGTGACCGTTGTTTACATCAGTAGTGTTTACATATTGATTAGCGCCTGGTCTAAAGACATGCTAGGGGTACTAGTTAAGGCTGTGAATGCACGGGTAGTTTCGTACCCGGGTACCCGACCCATTTTTCGGGCGGGTACCCGGGTACCCGAAAATAGAAACTAAAAAAATAATAATTATTTTTTATTTTTTATTTTTTTTTAGAATTTTTTTTTTTTTACATTTTTTTTTTCAAGTACAAATTTGTCCCCCAAAATGACACATGATGGGGTCAATAGAGGTAATTTGGGGACACATTTGTACTAAAAAAAAAAATTGAAAAATTCTATTTTTTTTTTTTTTTTACATTTCGGGTATTCGGGTACCCAAATTGGTACCCGGGTACCCGGAATAGCGGGCGGGTACCCGGGTTCCCGGGTATAAGTCACAGCCTTAGTACTAGTCCATGACTACTGCATACATCATACTATGAAAGCAAAACACACATCACTGAGCGCCAATTTTAAAAGCACATGCCCTTATGGTGCGCACGCAAACCGCCGGGCAACCAGATTTAGTACCTGGTCTCTCACTGTGCTTAAGGGATGCATACCATGACTTCTGCACCATTACACCGTAAGCATGGTAAGTAATGATCAATCAAGTGTGAATTAAAGCACCGTTCCCTGTAGGTGCGCACGCAAACCGCCGGGCACTACGTCACCGGTCACACCATCTATACTAACTACCATCTGAAACAGTTTACCAACATTAGCCGTTTATCATATAAAATTTCATGATTTTCTTAGTTTCGATATGATCATATCGAAACTAGGTGCTGAATTCGGAAGTTATGCGATTGTTTTACATGCGTACTTATGAGGGAAATCTCAACCCGGAAGTGCCGTTATTTGCTTATTTTGCATATATATATAGGCGATGTCGGAATTGTATGACATTTTGGATTTGAGCTATGTTGATGATTATCTTTACGTTATTTGCTTGTTTAGTATATCGATACATCTCTCAATGCCCCTTTAAAACAAAGAAGCAAAGCTGTTACAAACATCTTAAACTCTCAAACACCTGAACAAAAACATGACTGAAATTCAAATATTAAAATAAAAAATGTGAAAAAAAATGATGCGGGCAGGGACGCTAAACATGTTAATTTTGTGTTGTTGTCTTACATAGGGGGATTCTATTGTAACATGCGTTATGATTTAATGTGCCATTCAGGGCTGGAAAAAGAAGGCAAAACAGTAAGCACCTTGCCGGAAAATGTTGCCATCTCGCGGGAAATCTTCCCCCTCCCCCTCCCCAAAAAACAAAAATCTGAAAATAAAATAAAGATTTTTTTCTTTTTGATGATTTTTATTTTAGAGTATTAAAGATATACCTGAATGAACTCGATTGACCCTACAAAACCCCTAATGTGACCCCATAGTATACCATGTCTGTGTAACTTCTATATTGGTGTACAAACAATTTCAGAATTTTTGTTTTTTAACTTTTAAATTACAGAACGAAAAAGAAATATTTTTGAAAAAATCCCAGGCTTATTCTGGGTGCTTTAAAATGCCTCTAAACCAGTAATTTCCAGCAAACTGATAGGCATTCTATACAGCCGATCGGCGATATCACATAAAATGATGCACCAACAGGGCCGTAAGACCCTTTTTTTCAAAGGGGGGCGTTTTCCCAAAAAAATCACTGGAAGATTTTTGTGAGTCAAGTATGCGCGCGTAGCGTGCGAAAATTTTCGAATTTGCACCTATTTTTTGCACGATCGAGGTACATTTTGGCTCTAAACAAGCTTGTAGCAAAGAATATTGCATTTTGGGAAGACAAATGCACGCGTAGCGCGCGAAATTTTTTCATCTGTGTACACATTTTCCGGGGAAGATTTTCAAAGGGGGGGCGATCGCCACCATCGCCCCCCCTTCTTACGGGCCTGACCAAATGGCATCAATTGGGACCTTAATTTTTCAAGCTTTTTTGAAAAATTAAGGTCCCAATCTCCCTAAAAGCTTCTGAGGGGGGGGGGGGGGGGGCAGCTCTCCTCAGACACCCCTCCGCAACTAAAGCAGCGGGAAATTCAGCTTCGTCAAATTTCCCTTGCCGGAAAACATTGTATTTTTCCAGCCCTGGTACAATTAATTTGTCATAAGGTTTATAAATTACTAGAATAATAACAATACCGTATTATCCCTATTAAGCGCCCAGGGCGGTTAGCAAAGTCATTTGGGTGGGCGCTTATTATGTTACCTTTTTTAAACTCATTTATCATACTAAATAAAATGTACAAGTGGTCATTTGAAGATGCTGACCATTTGATCATCATTTGAAGATGCTGACCATTTGATGGTCATTTGAGGAGGCTGACCATTTCATGTACTAAATGAAATATATAAGTGGTCATTTGAGGATGCTGACCATTTGAAAAGGTGGGCACTTATAAGGGATTGTTTGTTGGTAGTCATTGAGAAAAACAGGGGTGGGCGCTAATAAGGTCCTGGGCGCTTAATAGAGATAATACGGTAATTCAAGTTCTGCTAATACTGCTATATTTGAAAATTGCAAAATAGTCGGTAATACAAATGTGTTACAGTATAATACATGTTACACTTTGTCCAGCCATAATTTACTAGCATTTGATACTTCATTTAAATTTTAAATAAAAAAAATCTTAATTTTAACAATTAAACTAACATTATTCACCATAAATAGTTACAAAGTAGAGGTTTTAGCACATTTTCCTTACTATGATTTTGTAACACGCATTACAATTATTTGATGGCTCATTGTAAAGTGGTGGTTATGAATTTATCTGATTGTTTACTATTCTAACATAGGGTCTTACTAAAATAGTTTAAAAATTCTAAGTGCCATAAAATAAAACCAAATTGCATCTTTTTGTTTTCATGGAATTGCCCTTAGGTGTAAAAATGCTCAGGGACAAGGTTGCATCCTGAAAGTCCTTACCGGAGCCGGATATTGATATCCACCTTTGTCTACAGGTGCCTTCCCCCTCCCTCCCTACTGGTATGGATGGGTGCTTATTTCAGGAATACAATGATAGCCCCTTCCTCCCCCTCTCCACTAGTATGGATGGGTGCTTATCAGGAATACACTGACAGCCCCTTTTTCCTTCCTTGCGACTGGTAATTGATGGGTGCTTATTTCAGGAATACGATCACTCATCAGGGTTGTCACCAGGTCAAATTTAGTGCCGGGTAATTTTACTGACGGCGAACAGAGTAAGTGTAGCGGACGAAGTGCAGTGGATCATGGCATGGGATCCAAAGGCCTTCTTAATGTTTTTAGGTTATTTTAATGCACTCTGAGGGTTCCTGCCACATAATAATATCTTGTTTTATGAGGCAGTTTAATGATTTTATCCACAAATTGTTAAAAAATTAAAACTAAAAAATACGATGATAGCTAGCTAACTGACTGTATTATCCTTGTTTGTATTGTTACCACTCAGCCCATCAAGGCCACAAAGGGTCGATCCCGGTCCAAAGCGACCCCTATTTCCTGCTGATAGAGGAATGCTGGGCAAGAGTATGCCCAATCCTATTCATTCGTCTCCATTCAGACCAGAATCACCTGCGATGAGATGGAAGCATCAGGCTCTTGACTATGGGTCACCATTGGTAAGTTTGTTTGTTTGTTTGTTTGTTTGTTTGTTTGTTTGTTTGTTTGTTTGTTTACACGGTCGGTCCGTACAGACACACGCTTGGGTCCTGAAGGGACCAGACTCAAGCAAATTGCTCGGGCCAGGCTTAAAAAGCCTATATAAGCATGCTGGTTGAATTATTAATAAAAACAGCCACTCCCAGCAAATAAAGTTAACAATTTTGCTGTCAGCCTTCAGACATGAGAAAAGAATAGTCTTGATCCAATCTCATTTATGCCACTGGCTTAATATAATTTCCTTGAGTTGAGATCACATTTGAAATATTTTGGTAGGGATTTTTCGGGTAATTTTGTACCCGGGTACACAAAATAATTTTTGAGCGGGTACCAGGTTACCCACTAAATTACCACTTCCTGTTATGTCAGTTTTTCCAAATTTTTAACTCAAAAATGTTCAAGATCCTCTTTCAAAATTAAAACTTAAGCCACATGATTACGATAATATGTTTCTAGAAAGTAAATCGAAATTCCTAAATATGCAGATAAATATAATATCATATCCGATAAAAGTTTGAGTTGATATATTCTAAGAAGCCGTGTTAGGTGTGCATCACTGAAACAAAATCTCCTGTACCTTATCCACAGCAGACAAATTGTGATGCATCTGTCTTTCATAGCTGAACATAGAGGGCCTCCTTTTTGTACCAGTCAAATTGGAAAACTGAAAGCAAAAAATTGTATCCCTGTGGATGGATTGGATTGCTAATGTGATCTGATCAATTTTCACTCCTCATGAATTACTCTCTTTTCACTCACCATAAATTTTGCTAATAAGACCATATTAATTAGTTAATGATTATATTCCAAAAGTATATTGCAAATTATCATACCACCACGACATTCCCCCGTTTCACCCAAATCAGCGGAAATCAAAAGATGAAGAACTAAAAAAAACCACAGCGATTAATTCAACATTATTAACGTTTGATGTCTGCTTCTGGTCAAGGTTGTTTTTCCATCGACGTATGGCAGTTTCATAAATGCGCTTTCATAATTTCTAACTTACGTACATGTACTATCTATTTATGTATTTGCCTGTCACTTATTGTTATGCAATTTATATTGTGTATGTGTTGTGTATAACTATAAATAAATCTGTATTATATTTTTTATTAGAGTGAAGAAATTGGGAAATAAGAAATGTTTGTGATTCAAGTTTCTGTGTATTGCCATAGTCGTTATGACAATTGTGCATTCAGAATTGATTGAGCAACATTTGGGCCCAATTTGAAACCAAATCAGTGCGAGTTTTAGTTTTAAAAATAATTCAATCAACATTTTTATTTTTAATTGAACCCCCAATGTATGATATATAGTTCCTCTTGTTTGTAACTAACGTTTGTTAGTTACAAACAAGAGTTCCTCTTGAATTATTATAGGATTTTTAAGTAATTGAATGGATGCATTAGTAGGATTGTCGAATAAATAAATAAATGATCGGGTTGCTAGTCAAATTCATAGAGTGGTACTTATCGTGTTAGTGGTTTTATCCCTGTGGATGGATTGGATTGCTAATGTGATCTGATCATCAAAACAATGTTGCTAATAGACTATCATCGCTGTTCTGTTAAAACCTTTTATGTTTTTCCAGCCCTTCAGCATGTATCAAGTAGAACTGCCCAATAGGAAGTAATAGGAAGTATTGTTTTATACATGTTCAGGGGCAAGAGCGCTTGCAAGGTTTTGATAGATACGTTTTTGACTTTAAATCATGTTTAGTGTAGACTGCCCAGAGGTTATGCATAAGAAGTACTTTATACATGGTGAAAGGCCAGATGGAGATAAAAGGTATTTTTTTTAATACAATAGTGAAAGTTGTTCATAAACCCACAGCTTCTTGATTTCTAATGATTACTATACCAAAATAGCCCCCCCCCCTTTTTGTTGTTGTTGTTGTAATGTTGTCCTCGACCGCCCACTCGTCAGATTTAGGGCCGCTCCCGATTTTTTCTTCTTTTTTCCAATTTGACTCACTCAAAAGATTCTTAAAGGAAACACTGCTCACGGCAATTGGGATCAAAAAATAATATTTCACTTCAGCATGGCCAAGAGCCCAAGACTAGCCAACAATGACATTCCTATTATTACGGACTACGGAGGTTGCGTGCAAATGCATGAAACGCGGAAACACTATATGCATGCATCATGCAAGCGCAGGGAGATTTCACATTTTACAAATCAGGACACGCAGTCACTTTTGGGAAGCTTCCGGTACGCATGTATGCACACATTGGTGGAATTACGTAGTATACTACATAGCATTACGACACTGACTATAGTTTCTAGGTTTTTATTTCTTTGACACCTATACTGCATGCATTGAATAGTGTGCCAGTGAACACACAACAGAGTCGCATGCTAATTCATGCACACCGAGGCATGGATTCATTAACAATATATTCACTCCTCATGAATTTTTAAGGGTCTATTTCTGAATGGTAACGCATAATGTTTTATTTATGGCCATATCATACGTAAGAGCCAGGGGCTCACTATTTGAGGCAGTCTCTGTCTCAATTTGGTGGAAAAGTGGGTAGAATTTTTTGTAGGATGTCATTTTCATGTAATTTGTGACAACTACAGAGACTATAATTGATGAGACAATTATGAATTTAGCAATTTCGTACCTTACAATTTGAAACCTTACTTCGTTACTTTGATTACTAAAAATGTGGAAATCTTCACGCTATATTAATTTCTGTGCATTTTTTGTTAGCTCTTCAAGCATTGACAGCCAGATTAAAAATGCACAAATGTATTTGTTTTGTTAATAAATCTTAAATCTTAATATGTAATACACCTTTTGTGAATTAAAAAAAAAGCCTAATACTTAAAGTTCAAAATCGTCAAAGCATGGAAAACTAATCACACAAAATAAATCACTTATATATGGTATTAAATTGTCTTCCAATTTTATGATTTTTTATTTTTGAAATTTCTAGAAAGAAATCTTGACTACTGTGATCCAGATACATTTGTTAAAGAATTCCTTAACAACATTTACAATATGTCCTTAAGAAGACGGAACTTATCAAATTCCTATCCACGTAGTTATATACTTGATAACTAATGATCATCGCTTGAATGATGCCTACCGCTGCCTAGAAGTGGATGCCATACCATGGTCATGTAGAGAGGCAATTATGCCATAATGTGAAATTAATTGAAGCACATAAATAACTCCGATGCAATTTATTTTTTTTGTACCGGGGGGAAACGAGTCGAGTGATAAATTTGGGTAGCTGGCGAAATAAGCGTACGTCTGCATTGCACCGCTGCATTGTGTTAGCTGATGTGTGCATCGGCAATGAGGAATGAGTCGTAGTTTACCTTGGCCGGTGATGATTTGATTCAGGTATCACTGCAGTGCACGCGATGGCATATAGGCAGAACAGTGTGTTCATCAGTTCATATGGAATCATTATTCGCATGGTGGTCTTTCTATCACATCCATTGCACGCTACGATTAAGTAGAGAGCGAGTGAGCGTGTAATAGTTGAGTAGCCAGTGAAGGACAGTCAATTAAGAGTAAGACATTGAAGGGACCGAACAGGACAGAAGACATACCATCTGATGAAATCATGGACAGAATATTTACAAAGTGGGCTAGACACTGAGGTTACTCTCCATTGAGTTATGATGGCATCAAATGGAAGTAAACTGTAGACTCGTCTTTCTGTTAGAAGAGAAAATAAGTCTAACCGGAGTAACAAGTTGCATAACCTCCTATGTTGCTAAGAATTACTTGGTCAACTATATTGTAGATCTACTCTCCTGTCGTTTGCAGCATTTAGACAGTCCTATACAGCAGGCATCCGTTCTAAAATTGATTGCTAATGAATTGGCTATTTTTAAAGGAGCTTTATAATAGCCACCCCACTTCGTCAGGACATTTAAAATGAGTATGTTTAGTTTCCTGCAACGTTATTATTAGTTAGGATATTTAAATGGAGTAGCAAATAGACATCAGCTTCAACTCAACCCCTTGTATTGGTCAGAGAAGAAAGGCCTCCATTGATGGGCACACATAGATACCTCCAGTGTTGAACAGGAACACCTACTGGAGTGCCTTGGGCAGGAAAGGAGTTAGACTGACTTCCAGTGTTGGGCAAAGAAGCTAATACTGAAGTATACATTACCATCAGTAAAAACACCTTCAGTTTTCACTAGGGAAGCTCAACAGAATATACGTGCCCTCAGTGTTGGGTAGAAAAGCTAAAGGAATTGGCGAAAGGACAACAACTGATGAACCATATCAAGAGAAAGGATAACATATACGATCAAACCAACCCGGCAGTATAGCAGACAACCACAGAGCCACCATGGGGCAAGGGGCATCGCATAAGTCCAGGACCAAGGGCTTTGTAAGTTATAACTACCATTCTAAATGTTATTATTTTCTAACATATGGCTATACCTTTCATTTTGAAATACCTTTTAGTCTGATGAATTGAGTTTTTTTTAATTGTAAACACAATTTTAAATTTAGGCAACAACAAACAAACCTGTTCTACGGGCCTGACCGACCCATTTTTGTTTAATTTAAAAAAAAAAATTCTTTCAAAAACTGTTCGAAATTCACTATTGAAACCATACCACAAAGAAAATGCCCGACCGACCCTACCTGAGAGGTCCCTTTGCCCGTAGAAAAAAAGGTGTTTTTATCACCTTATTAACAATTCTTTTTAGTGTAACAATATATGTCTGTAATCTGTTCGCAGTAAAGTATGATTGATGTATGCAGTGGATACTGTTGACTGGTGGTCATCAGGTGCGACATTAGCATTTAAATAGCCCCACGACTTCATCCATCATGAATTGTTAACATATTATATGATTTATGCAATTAATTCTGTGGACAATTCATGTCCCCAGGGAGAAATTGGAGGTAGGATAAATGTATATGATGATTCTCCATAAATATTTAAAAACCTTGATCAAATGCGATATAAAGTAGACGAAGATGACATTTCTATTTTTAATCAAAGAATTTTGCGCTGGAGAAAATATTAAACTCAATATGGTAACATACCTGAAAATGTGGATAACTTGAGATTACACTCGTCTTAAATTTTGCTTTTTGGAGCCAACTTTTGAAATGAAATTTTGATGTTGTTCCCAGGAGATTTTTGAATTTTTTCCAGCCCTGATTGCCTCGCTTTGAAATAGTAGGTGAAACTAAATTTATGTAATTGTTCCTGTTTTTCAGACCATGTTTTCTTTATCTCGCCAATAAAATCCTGTGGATGGACGGTATTCTCTCCAAGTTCACATCTTTTGAGAGAAAAAATGGCTCAGCAAGATAACAAATTGACCAAAAGAGTTTGGTTAAAAAAATTAACGTTAAAACATTGAATTGTTCAATATGACAATTTGGATGTAAAATTACCAAATTGACCTAAGTTTTCAAACTGTCAGAAGAAACGGTGGTAATAATATGATGAATTCTACAATGATATCCATCCCTTAATTTTTATCGGAAAAAGTGTACTTTAGGTACCAGATTCTGGACTGTACTAGTATTGTCCGATACTGGTACAAAGTCAGTGTACCATATCGGCCGATACTGGCACATATAAGATGTTCCAGTATCAGGCTATACTGGAACATAATTATGTACATATCGTTTAATACTAGGACAAATCTCACTGGTATCTCGTGTACCAGTATTGCTCGATACTGGAACATAAACATGTTCAAGTATCGCTCGATACTGGAACACAATTTGGTGTTCCAGTATCGCTCGATACTGGCAATTTTTATGAACGATACTGGTATACCAGTATCTGGGACATAAAGTACACTTTTCCCTTTTTATCATACATGTAAATGGTCTTTGGCATGCAAGCATCACTAAGGTTTTGCACAAAAAACTTACGCCAGGCGTATCATGTTAAGTAATCTTGCAGTATCCCATATCTGATATGAATATTGGTTTTACTGAGTGATGAGTGATTAATTACTATCTTGCTAAGTGGATTTCATAATACTAATCACGGTCATAATTTGCTTTGAGAAATGTGTCTAGACCTAGCAAAGCATGTCTGATTGAAAATTGGATGTTAGATTAAGGCACAGTTGATTGGCAAGACATGTTGTTTGTCAATATATATTTTACCACAGATCTTTATGAACAAGCATATAAAATTAATGATGATATACATAGCACTGATAGGAGAACACCATATAAGCTGCTCTGATTCTTGAAAGAAAACTAGTAATATTTGTATCCTCTAATAAATACTAAAGTGCTATCTACCGAAGATAGTCCCATCTATTTCAATAGAAAATACATGTGTACAATTGAAAAATATTTCTGAAGATAACTTGCAATCTACTGAAGATAACTTGCTATCTACTGAAGATAACTTGCTATCTACTGACGATAACTTGCTATATGCTGAAGATAACTTGCTATCTACTGAAGATAGCCCAGTCCATTTCATTAGTTATCCTGAATCTGTCATCAAAACAGAGAACTACTAGAGCTCATGGATTAAATATGTTCAAACAACCAAATTTACTTATAATCCAAAATAGTCCAGTATAGAACTAAAAGGCTATCTACTGAAGATAGTCTAAATATACAAGCTCATTGCAAATAAAAGTTACATGTAATACTATATACTATTAGTCTGTATTGCCAACGACATTTTACAAAACTGATGCAGCTATAATTAATGGAGCAGACTAAATGTACGAGGAGTGAAACCGCCTTGTAACAATACACCATACATATATTTTAATGTATCACAAGCTTATTAAATACTGGTCCTGTTGAACAAGACATTATAACATTGCAATTTGATTTAGAATGGTAGAGGACAACTCAGAGGGGGGAATGATTGTAAGTGAAGTGCGCAACAGTGCTAACCAAATGCTGTAAAAATGGAAATGTTGGCGCTACATTTATTTTGGCGCTTTTCATGTTCAACACAGCTACCGCGAAAAAAATAACACACACATTTATTTCTGTTTCGTATAGGTCAATGTGATGAAGCTACAAAACGTAAACTTAAAAACACGCAAAACAGTTCAAAATAGGCAAAGCCCCAAAAATTATACATGGTGAACGTGTTCAACGATTGGGAAAACCCATTTTTACATATTATATGAACAAAAGCATCACAATTTCTGCTACCAGTTTAGTACAAAACAGACTATATGTACCTATAGCTACAATCCTGGAAAAAAAGTCTTGGAACGCTCACTGGTTAACAACGGTAAACTATCACCCCCGCCCCTTCCCCCCTGTGAATGTTGAGGAATGTTAATATCTTCAGCAGTTGTTCAAGGTGTCCCAACATTGATCGATGGGGGTGTGGGGAAGGGAAAATTGTTGTCTAATATGTCCTATTCACAGTTTAACAAAATAAACATCATAAAATGTAAAAAGATGAATCCAACGGAACCAGGAACAAAACACACCCAAAGATCAGAAAACTGATACGAGAGGATATCTCGAAAATTTAAAATGCAAAGAGAGTAAAAGCAAGATATACCAACTGGGTGTGGGGAAACAGGCAATGACAAGGGAGAATAACGCGATAAAACAGAAATAACAATAACACACGGTATGTACTGGGACAAGCAATAAAAATTGCTGTGCCATAAAACAACAAATATATAACTCAGTGGTAACTTGGATATCTAGTAGTCAACATCAATTGCTGACATTGTGCTATAATTATAGTGAACTTGTGTAGTTCGTTATCATTTTTATAGTTCTTACAACTTTTTTAATATTTTGTCCCTGATGAAGGGTGGTATATCCACTTGAAACGTCGGTCTTTATTGTTACTTCATATATTTGTTGTTTTTATTGCACAGCAATTTGTATTGCATGTCCCGGTGCATTTCCATTATGTGTTATTGTTATTTCTGTTTTATCGCGTTATTTTCCCATTGCCTGTTTCCCCACACCCAGTTAGTATCTTAATTTTACTCTCTTTGCAAAATAAACATCATATAAAGATCAGCAAACAAATTCTGCACATAATGATCTGACGTGTAAAGCGTTCTAAGGACTTTTTTTTCCAAGATTGTAGTTGTTAATTTCCCCATAGATGATGAGTAATCTAATTGTACAACTCACCCGTGTATGTACAAGTGTACATACATACAGTGAAATTACAAGGCACAGTGTATGATTATGGCTTTGCTACTGTGTCTCTGTATCTCGGTATAATATCTTTTTTACAATTTTTGAACAAAACTCAAGAAGAATTTACCTTTAACAATTTAAGTCATTTGGGGGTTACCAGTAGTTGGAAACAAGAAGCAGGAACGTGGGGATAATTTGTTCGACTGGGTTCGCAATTTTTAATGGCATTTTTTTGTGTGCATGATTTTGCCTTCTTTATTTCAACTACGAGCGTAGAATATGAAATTATCTTTTTCTATCTGTAACCCATGACAATGACATAACTTTGCACCGAAACAAAGCTGTGCATATTGAATTACTTGTAAGCTGAATCATATTTTTGTTGCGGCACATAAATATATACATTTATACTCATACCCCATTAGATCAGTATCATTAATCATTGCAGTGTAAATTCCATTGAACTTCTACTTCTAAGCACTGTGCTGTTATGTGCCATCAATCTACCCTTATGTTACCCAGCAGATGTTACCATCGGGTAAGGCTCAGTAAATGATATAGGCCATTGAACTTCTCCTTCTAAGCACTGTGCTGTTATATGCCATCAATCTTACCTGTCTGATGCCACATCAATCGTGGTAGTGATACCTCATGTTTTGCCCCCCAGCTATCTCAATGTGAATTTCCCTATAGAGCACATTACACAGTAAATGCATGCATACTATATCAGTCGCATTATTATTTTGCGGCTAGACGAGGTTTGATACACAAATAATAGTAGGCATGATATATTTTGAGGCATTCATGTACATTTCAAAATGTTTGCTTACAAGCAGACAGACATTGCCGATGATGGTAAGAGAGGGGTGTTGTACATATTCAGGAATGGTACCGAGTGCATGTGATAATGGGTTTAAAACGTGATTTGGAGATATCATTTGGTTCAGCACTAAGCGGCAAAATGGGTCGCTATTTTGAGACAAGTTGAATATAGGATTATGGTAATACCAAACATGTTGCTTGCCGTGGTTAGGAATAGTAATGTTGTTTATGACTTAATGTTTAAACCCATAACCGATTTTGCATTTTTGATGAGAGAGGTGGAACTTGATTGTTCAGACGTATTTTCCATTGTGATTTTCTTTTTTAAATGTCAAATCTCAGTTACCAGATGGAATCCATTTTCTTTTAAGGAGTAGGTTGGTGCGTGGTGTTTTTCCATCAACAAAACTTTACGGATTTAAAATATTTTTTTGTGGCAGTTATCTGTGATTCGACTTATAATTCTAAAATACAAGTACCCATCAGGAAATATTGCAAAATTGTACTTACTGTAACTGATTTTAACAAATTTGATAGCCCCATATTCCTAAATTACCTTTCATGCATTGAAACAGAATATATTTATCATGTATATGGTACAAACTGATTGATAATTATAGTTCCTTTTTAATAACAATAACATGCAGTTAAATTAGCTGCGTTGCTATGGTTTCATTGCATGTAATATTATATGCAATTCATTATAAGGCCAAGAAAAAGTGGAGTCACTTTGGCCGCATAACCCTATGCAATGAGTCCAGTTTTGGGTTTTTAAAAATATTTTTGAAGTTGTCCTGGGAAAAAAGGGGGACAATTGGCTCAGAAAGGGAGACTTTTTTTAAAAGTGGGCCAAAAATACAATAAAAAGGGAATTTCAGCGTTAAGCATAGCTATTTTTAAGTTGGTAGGTCAGCCAGTTGTCTTTTTCTATGTTATTTTCTCTGCCCCCCTCCCCCCCCCCCCCCCCATCACAAATTTAAAAAGGAAAAATGAATATTTTTCAATGTTCAAAATTGTGCCTGTTTTTTTTTAAATTAAAAATTCAATCAATCAATCTTGTGATAGATGTTACTTTGATACTTTAAACATTAGACCCATAAACTTTTACACCTCAGCATTTTTCCTTGTGCGTGGTGTACTGGTGTCCTAGTATCAAATTGCAGTTTTTAATACGAACAATGTCGAACATCGATTCATACTCTGAAGTGATTCCTGCGGCGAAATTGTCTGATGTTATACTGCATCGTCGGCCGCAATCTCTCCTTCAATTGAATATTGCATATCCGGGCCACAGAGAGAAATATCTGCATTAAATTTGTGGAGTAGTTATATATGCGATACACTCGTTATGATGAATCTTGCCGCTTTCAATACCACCCATCACCATATATTTTGCCTCCACTTAGCCAACCGCTTCTGTTTATATGACTTTGATTTTGAATAAAAATCTTGGCTGAACTTGTGGTCGAGACTATGAAATCACACTCTGTATAGATCTGTATGCTTGCATGCCTGTATGTCAGATTAATATGTCCATGCAGTCATTATGCTTTATATTATGTAACTAATAAAATGACTTTCATAATTTTAATTTTAATTCTAGTCATACATGGTTTTCCATTTGACTAAATGCTTCTGGACATGATTCAAAGACTTGAAAATTAGAACTGTGGGACGATAGTTTTGTCTGTTTTTTTTGATAATCAAATGTATAAACAAGAATAGTTGGTAATGGTGACAATAGCCCAAAATCAATGTTGTTGGCCATATTTGACTTGAAGGCATCTATGGACAATTCTCTTTGTTTTTTGCACATATTGATTGATAATATCTTTAAACTACCAAATTTCATAAAAGAAATAAGCCAGATTTTTGCCGAATAATGCTCATATCAATCACTGCTTTCATAAAACTCACAGAAATTTAGGATGTGAAATGGCTGTCAGAATTGGGTTAACTTTATTGAGCCACCCTATCATCACAATCACAATAAGTTAATTAATAAAAGGGCAACAAACAAAACTGCACCTGAGTTTGTATCACACTGTACAATGCTACATATCGTCAGCCTGCTTCGATAATTGCCTAACTCATTTTTTCTAGTTCTTAGAAAACAACAAAAGTACGAAACCTGTTACCTGTGTACCTGTTACTCATTTTGCATTATTGATGGATGGATATTCATTATGTGGAATGACGCTTGTATTGTTGATGTTAGGCTTGTATTGTTGATGTGACTTGGATTAGTGCATCCATGCACGCCAATTGAGGATTGGCGTGCATGGATGCACTAATCCAAGTCATTAGAAACAGATGAACACAGCCATACAATAATTTGATTAATTCAATAATGCAGAATGAGTAACATGTTGGAGTGGTCTGGTGGCCCTTTTAAAACAAAGCTCTTCATTTATCAACACTTTTGATTGGTCAATGACTTAGGTATTATAACAGCATGTGCATAATGTAATGAAGTCATGATTTATTCAAAAAACTCAATTTTGCTGAAAAGTGAGTTAGGCAATTATCGAAGTAGGCTGACGATATGGGATACACGGTGTCCCAGAAAAACCACAACCCGATGTTCACCCCGTGTAAACACAAAAATGAGTGATAACTTTAGAGAATGTGAACAGACTATCCATCCTATGGCGGTCCCTTGAACCTCCCTGTAGCCATGAGTTTACTGCACTCACTTTGCTCGCCCCACATGTCAGGGATTTTTTATAATTCTGTCTCTCAGGAATCTCTGATAATTCTTCTAATCCTTGCCCTTTTATAACAGATCAATCTAAATCCAATTCTCTTTTTTCTCTGATTAATTTATAATGTGGTTTCATCACTTGACTACTATCTGGGGTATTAAAATTGGCATATAGATAATTTTTTCAAATATTAATTTCCGTGTTGCCAAAACCTGGGTTAAACCATGGATTGGGCTACCAACTAGCCATCCATCCATAAGTTGAGCTTCTAACGTTTTGCCATCCACAAATTGGGCTTCTAATGTTGATCTATGTGGCTCCCAGTTTTAACCCTAGACCGTCCATGCTCCCAGACAATTTAGGCTGCTTTTAGTAGTGAGCTGGGACCAAGATGGCACTTGTGCTGCCCCTTTGAGAAAATTCAGTCAGCAACACTGCAGATTTTTTAAAAAGAAGGTGAAGGAAGGTTTGTATCATGAAAACAGGGAAAGTGACAAAAAATACATTTTCTCTAAAGACCGTTGTTGTCATGACAACGTGATTGGAAAAATGTACAGGGGAAGTGGTAACGAGGCACTTGCAGATTGATCCATCAGGTTGGTTATTAAGGAACTGTCAATTTTTATATATGAATTTATTGAGATTGAGAGCAAAAATATAATAAATATAATTATTTCATTAAATTACAAATGATTAGTGGAGAGATTGAAACAAAGGCTAATTAAGGCTCGTTACAAGAAACAATACGATTCTTATGGTTGGTACAAATAAGACAATTGAATTTGGCTTGGTTTGTACAAATTAGGTGTACTTATCCTTAGAAAACGGAATTTGGCTTATTTTCAAAAGTATATCAGTGACAGAATTATTTTGTCACTATTTACTATTTCTGCAAAACATTGTAATGTTTTCCTGTGTAGCTAGTTACTCACAGCTGGGAGGATAGCAGCCAGTATTGAGTTGTTTACAAGGAAACGACTTTGATAATGAAAGTCTGTATCACAGTACAAATTGTATTACATGCACAGCCTTTTGATCTGGTTTTTTAGACGATTTCTATCAGATTGGCCATAACTTTGACCGTGTGATCATGAATTGTGTGTACATGTTTCTAACAAGTGATATTCTTCAAAGATACATTAGAAATCATAATCTTTAATGGTAAAATGGTTCCGCAAAGCAATCCCTATGGACAGTTGGCAACAGCTGCATATGTACATTTTGTACTTATGAAGGTAAAAGCCAGGTGGCAGTCCCGAAGGGCTGTATTAATGTGTCTGATATTATATTGATATACTTTTTCTTTTACGGTTTGTTATTTATTTATTAACGTTCAGAGAGTTATTATACATCTCAATTGGTTTGTTTGTTTAAAGGTAGATGACCCGATCACATTTTCATAACACAGATTTTTCTCAAACATATGGAGATTTTCATATCATATGAAAGATCATATTTTTCTGATTAACATACTGAAATTTGACGGTCCAAATCAGTATGATTGCGAAGAAATTGGTGAAATAACATCGAATTACCGCGAAAAGTGGTTAACCACCAATATAGTTTGTGTACAACTCAATGGGCACATTTCACGGCATCTTGTGCATCTAAAATAAGAACCATTAGAGTTATGCAACTCAAACTTTGGATACGACTTTTTTGAGGATGACCTTTCATGTCGAATAGAAAACTTCAAGTTGAAAATCGGAACATCTACCTTTAAGTGTTATTATACGTTGTTTGTTTATCATTTATTTCAGTCGGTATTGTTTGTCTCATTTGAATCCATACATTATTGGCAAATGTAGAATACCTGATACCCGTATACAGGGTGTCTCAAAAAATACAATGCACCTTTCGGTGATCTTAACTTCCTAAATTAAATAAGTGTCGAAATAGAACAATTTAAACAACAAAATAAAGGCAAATTAGTTGGCTATACTTAGTTGGCAGCACTTATCACATGTCCAGGCAGCACTATCTCTTCCATAAACTAGTGAGGGATTATTATTAATATTATTATCATTATTATTCATGGTATAGTTTATTGTCATCGCAGCCATCTGGCTGAATTGGCACAATATTACAAATCACAAATATACATTAAAATGCAAGATATACAACAATAACTTTAAAAACAATAATATAAAAAAACTAAACACCCACCCCTGCATATTATAACACGTGTTTAGGGTTAGGTTTAGGGTTTAAATTAGGGAGCTCCTCGGTAGGTTACAGAAAGAAGATTGCGTCCAGGCAGCAGTGTTTCTGGTTTTGTAATGGGTGGAATTTCCATTAGCCCCTCCCCCTATATTCAGTAATCATTCACAATCTTCTTCCCGATATTTCTGGACGCATCGATTTAACTACATAATCCAGGTATAACTCTCTGCTGAATATTTGTTTATTCAGATGGCCACGGACAACAGTGTAAAGTAAAGATGACGTCTGTATTAGGAAGAGTTGAGACATGTCCCCTGGTGCTGCCACTAGTACCTCTCTATCTCTGATGAAAGACACATGTTTTGACTTCAACGCAAGGTGTTCAACCGTCTGTAAATGAACTTAATTTCCCACATATTATTTTTTCACATTCAGCTAAATTTAAACAATTTGGTTTATTTTTTTTGCTATTGTGTGTACGTTTTCACGGTTTAGTGTAATTAATACAGATGGTGTTAGTACACATGAACACAACAAACGCACTGTGCATCAAATGTGTGACGCGTGCATTTAACCAAAATCACAGATTGTCGCTTGGATTACTTTTTGCGCGCAGAGGGATAAAAAACGTAAATTTCTGGCTGCTTTGGATCTGATTGAACTATAGGTAGACATTTCTCTGGGACTATTTGTTTATACAGATGGCCACGGACATCGGTGTCAAGTAAAGATGACGTGTGTATCATTATTAAAGAGTTGAGACATGTCCGATTGTCCCCTGATGCTGCCACTAGTATCTCTGATGATAGACACATGTTTTGACTTCTACGCAAGGTGTTCAACCTTCTGTAAATAAACTTAAATTCACACATATGATTTGTTCACATTCAGCTTAATTTAAACAATTCAGTTTATCTTTTTGCTATTGTGTGTACGTTCTCACGGTTTAGTGTAATTAATACAGAGGGTGTAAGTGCCCATGAACACAACAAATGCACTGTTCATCAAATGTGTGATGCGTCTATCTAGCCAAAATCACAGATTGTCGCTTGGATTACTTTTTGCGCGCGGAGAGATAAAAACGTACATTTCTGGCCGCTTCGGAACTGTTTGAACTATAGGTAGAAATTTCTCTGGGACTGACTATTTGTTTATTCAGATGGCCACGGACAACGGTGTCAAGTAAAGATGACGTCTGTATCATTATTAAAGAGTTGAGACATGTCCGATTGTCCCCTGATGCTGCCACTAGTATCTCTGATGATAGACACGTGTTTTGACTTCAACGCAAGGTGTTCAACCTTCTGTAAAAACTTAAATTCATGGATATGATTTGTTCACATTCAGCTAAATTTAAACATTTGTTGATCTTTTTTCAATCTTATGTATCTTTTCACAGTTACATGTAGGTGTAATTAATACAGATGGAGTAGGCGCACATGAACACAACAAACGCACTGTGCATCAAATGTGTGACGCGTGCATTTAGCCAAAATCACAGATTGTTGCTTGGATTATATTTTGCTCGCGGAGCTGATTGAACTCTAGGTAGACATTTCTCTGGGACTATTTGTTTATTCAGATGGCCAAGGACAACAGTGTCAAGTAAAGATGACGTCTGTATTATTTATATTAAGAGTTGAGACATGTCCGATTGTCCCCTGATGCTGCCACTAGTATCTCTCTCTATCTCTGATGATAGACACGTGTTTTGACTTCTACGCAAGGTGTTCAACCTTCTGTAAATAAACTTAAATTCACAGGTATGATTTGTTCACATTCAGCAAAATTTGAACATTTGTTGATCTTTTTTCAATTGTGTGTACCTTTTCAGGTGTACTTAACGAAATACGAAATATTTGCCCTTCTTACTTTGCTCACCTATTGTGTTAAGTAGTGCAAAAATGTCCACTGTGGCAGTATTTTTGCACTCCTCTTTCACTGGTACAGTACCTTGATATTATCTTACTTTTTATCTCAGCTGGCAATTATTGATAACATCTTTGGACTCAATTTAATTCTCATTGAGGGTTGGTGGGTCAGCGGAAGAGGAAGGGCCATTCTGGCAATACATTTTATGAGAATATTTGGATTTTCCTCAATTGAAAAACACACACAGATTTTCTTTTGAGGATCAACTTGAATTCTCGCTTCTTTTACTGGGGGAGAATCTTTGCAACAATAGATTATCAAAATCACATTGAATTCCCCACCCCACCCCACCCTTGTTCTTTTTTTCTTCTTTTCATCCACCCCCCCCCCCCCCCCCCCCTTTTTCCCCCTTTTACTAAATGTTCTTCTGTGATGGGGGTTCTTTCAATTTGTAAATTGATACTTTTGTGCACAGTATGTTATTAGCTTTTTGGTTGGAGTTTGAATTAATCAGTTCTCTACTAATATATTCAAATTAATGTAACAGGACGTTCAAAGGAGAAGAGATGAAAAGCCTACATTTCACCCCATTGATATTAGGAAACACTCATGACAATGAATGCAAGCTCTATCACACTTATTGAAATAAGTGACTATCGCACTTATTGAAATAATTATAAGTGACATTTTCTTCAAGGTTAAAGGTACTGAGCATCTGCCTCCGCCTTTGAAAGCACCTCACACCCCTTTGAAAGCACCCCTGATGGAATACTGTAAAACCAGAAATGTTTCTGTGCATTTAAATTTGGCTAATTTCGCGAGGAGCACTTACTCGCAAAAAAATCATGATGCAAATATTTCCAATCTACAAGTACCTTGCAGTACCGCATTGCAAAGTTATCACATAATTAACTACAAAGTTTACATCTGCAAAATTTTCATGCTGTAAATTTGCCCACTATTGCCAATTTGTGAAATTTTAAACTCTCGAACATTTCTGGTTTTACAGTTCTCAAATCATTTTGCTGAAGGTGTGCCCTTGAAGTGTTGAAACTGTTACAAACTTTGAAGTGTTCTCTTTTTTTGAAAAGAGACTGATTCTTCATCTGTAATGACTGCAAATCGGGACCCATTTAAGTAGAAATGGTTGATCTAACTAAAACTGTCTTGTATTTAAACATATCTGAATGTTTCTTCCTGAAAAGTGGCACCTCTGCAGATTTGTGTTGAGGCTAATTTGTATGTTGGATCATGGGCTTTCTATTTATAAGTCCATGGTTGGATTCAGCAGTCCCGTCCAAGCAATTAAGACAATTTCTAGAAGGACAAAACAGCCACTAGAGAACGTCCCTAGAATATGTACATTTTACATTTTGATTTTACACTTGGGTATATGGCCACTTACAAAAATTCATTTGAATATATATACGTGTACTGTACCTAGTATGAACTGTCAGTTTGATCTGATTGATCCCTTTATTAGTCCAAGCAGCTAATATTCAAAAAACTGCAATTTGCTAAAAATCAAAATGTTGATGAAACGGGACATAATCTTTAAGATAGGAACTTTTAAATGGGAATTCAAATCCCCAAATGTACCTTTTTATTCATATTTGTGTAGCAGGCAATTTGCTAAGTGCAGACTCAATGTTGGAATATTAGCCAAACATCTTTTATAGTGCACGCTACATTGCTTATATCAGTATTGCCTCGCATTGCTGCTTGCTTGAAGTAGGCACTTGGAACCGAGCTGGCCATTTTGAAACATTTTGAGCATGCCTTTCCCCTGTGGATATATTTCCCAAAATATGACGTCCCATTTTGTGTAGTTTTTTCACAAGGGAAGCACAGTCAATAGACGGCAGACAGTCAACCAGACAACATTAGACAACATCTCTCGAAAACGATGCACAAATAAGGTTAAGGGTCCGATGGGGAGCATGGCTTTTAAGACACTAAAGTTGGATCAGTACATATAGTACCTTGGCTCAAAATGTTGGGGTACCGGCTTACTGTGAGTCAAAGAAAGTCAGATTTGTTAAATTTTGGAACAAACATGTTTGAACATTTTGTGACAAGGCAGGCCAATGCAAATCAGTGACACCAGTTAAATATTTCAATTTTTTTTGTCAAGCCAAGTCGAGCATTACTGAAGTAGCTTGTCAATTTACATCAGGATATTCGTTCAATCAAGTAACAGTTAAGCCACTGATTTTATTACATTGTATATGAGGCCTAAATCTACTGAAAGCTAACCAATTAAGACTATTTTTAATTGACTTAACATAATTGAGTGTAGTTCATCTTAGCAACAATGGGTTTGTGCAATCTGCCTGGATTTACCTCTTATGAATATCTCCCAAGTAAAGTAAATCATACAGACTCAAAGACTCAAAGAAATATTTTTAAAATAAGTATTTTTTTAAATGGGGAATATCTACCCTGACTTTCTTCCTTTTATAAACTCATAATTAGAGCATGTTTTTTTATAACTGATCGCCTTGCATTGCTGCTTACCTAAGTATGCACTTGGAACCAAGCTAGCCATTTTGAAACATTTCGAGCATGCCTTTGCCCTGTGGATATATTTCCCAAAAAATACCGTCCCATTTTGTGTAGCTTTTGTCACAACAAGCAGCTAGGGAAGCACAGTCACTTGACGGCAGACAGTCAACCAGACAACATTTGACAACATCTCTCGAAAACGATGCGCAAATGAGGTTAAGGGTCCGATGGGGAGCATGGCTTTTAAGACACTAAAGTTGGATCAGTACATGTAGTACCTTGGCTCAAAATGTTGGGGTACCGGCTTACTGCGAGTCAAAGAAACTCAGATTTGTTAGATTTTGGAGCAAATCTGTTTAAGTATTTTGTGACAAGGTAGACCATTATTTAAATTTCTTCCTCAAGTCAAGTATAGCATTACTCAAGTAGCTGGTCAATTTAAATCATGCTATTTGTTCACTCAAGTACGGTAAAGCCACTGATTTGATCACATTGTACGAAGCCTAAATCTACTGAAACCAATTAAGTCTACAAATTAAGGCTATTTCTAATTTACTAATCATAATTGAACGTAGTTCATCTTAGCAACAATGGACTGTGTAATCAGCCTGGATTTACCTCTTTATATGAATATCTCCCAAGTAAAGTAAACCGTATAGACTACAAGAAACAATTGTGTGTTCGTATATATAAAGACCTACAGTTCAGAAACATATTCACTCATATTTTCACACTACTGTTAAGGTTTGTTGAAAAAAATTGCAAACATTAATATCGTGCAGAAAACAATCCCCATTGCCACTAATTGTCTTCTTGACCTGTTCTGTTGCCAATATCTGTGATTAATGCGTTCGCAGCGTGTAACACATCGTTTGAAACGTGTGTTGTGATCAAACATCTAGACACCAAAGGTGATTGCCCCACCCGCTTTGTGTAATTTGAATGCAAACGCACAAAGTAGTGCTCCATCATTGTCATCCGGTTGGTCTCATGCATGCTTCAGAACGACAATATCAGTTCTTTATAAAGTGTCACATTGTTCATAGTCATTACTGCTGTATGGAATTCAATGATTATATTGTGATTGTTTTCAATTCACGCAGGTAATGAACATATTGTAAAACATGTCAAGCCTTGAATTGGAGTTTCTAAGGGGGTATTTGCATCAAAATGTAATATTTGTGGTTGTCAGTATTGAAATTTATTTATACATGCTGAAGAACCAGACAAATGTACATTTTTGACAGAACAGCGACAATATGTTGAGGTGTTTCTTAAAGCAGCAAGGAATTTCTTTCTTCAAATTGTATTTCATATTAGATCTATTTCTAACCAAATTGAATGACAATGATACTCTCTCTTTCCAATATCTTCAATATAGTATAAGGCATTGCTTTTGAATCCTGCGTAGACTAATAGACGCTGCTGAAAGACCGACCGCATTGTGGCCTCGTCATTAAACAGCAAAGATACTCGGCTGGTCACAGCATCTTATTGGAAACAGTCATAAAGCGAAAGCACCGATAGTCAGTTTGTGTTTTTAATAGGTCACCAGTATAGAATCGGTAGCCAGATTCAATCAAGTATGTTTTGAAACAAAACTGAACGGCTAGTTACGGGCGATATCGATTTCAGTGGTAAACCGTGACAAATTTACATTAAAATCTCAGTTATCGCGGACTGCTCCTGACAGCCAGACGGATGGTAATGAATTGAACTGAAACAAAATGAGATTGGCTGTAACTTAATGACAGCCGACCAATGGGGTTTATAAATAGATGCAATTAAATTGGTTTCTTTGACTGCACTGTTGCGTACATGAAATGCTTTTCATCAAAAGTTATTGAACAATTTGTCATTGACAACATTAGAAATAGGTTATAACACATCGCAAACAATGTTGGGTATTAAAGAACATTGTATTTTACATGTTGTGCTAATTTTTTTCAAAGCAGTCAAGTGCTTGTTGTTTTGCATGTCTATTTGACCAAAGAAGTATAATCATCATTGACTATTTCAGCACTTTGTCGGTAAACAAATTCTGCAAACATATTAAAATCCTACCTTTTATATCCAAATTGTTGATGTTTGAAAAATATGGAAATTGGGACTTGACCTGAGACACCTGCGTGGCAGACAAGTGATTTGAAGGCAAAACAACCAATTCTGGCTTTAATGAAAATGTCATTATCAGGCACCAAAAAAAAGAAGTTGACTTGCCCTTTCCGACCGACCCGAATTTTCGGAAATCTAGGGTCGCTATTTTTTTCAAATTAAAAATAAATAAAATAAAATAAAAAATTGAAAGAAGCACATAACAATAAAGAAAGATGAAAACGTGTTTTTAAGTAGTAGGGCTATCTGCTTGTTTAAAAAATTTAAATTCTTTTTAAAAAAACATGCTTGGTGTAGTATATTCCCTGTTTAAATTTTTTAAAATAAATAAATAAATAAATAAAATAAAATAAATAAAATCCGACCGTCGGACCCAGACGCTGGCCCTGAAAGGGCAAGTCAACTTTTTTATTTTATTAACTCATTTATACCTTTCCATGATGATGTGATAGACACCAGGAAAACTGGCTCAAAGTACAGTCCCGGCGTGGTATTTTGTGGTGTATGGCTGGGTTAGGGTTTTAAAAGAAATTTAAATTCATTTTGCTCTGAATTAATCGGTAAAGATTACTTATATGGATTATCCTGTCTATGTTAATCTGATTCCATTATATAGGTAACATTAGCATTAGCATACACCATTCACATCACCATTGCTGAAAAGATACATACCCATTGCATGTCTGGTGATAGGCGGGGTGATAGGTTTTGTTTATGTTAGCGAATGATTCAGTTGATGACTTCACATTCAGTAGAATTCTCACTTTAAGGAAAGAAACATTAACATTGGACTCATTGATTTTCACCAATGATCTTCCCAGTGAACAATGGATCTGGATCTTCAATGCTATAGTTTTATAGCTCAATTTATATTCATATATTACTTCCCCGCAGGCGTTTGAACACTGCTTCCCCCTCCCTATCAGGTACCCCATATGTGTCATTTCCAACTATCGATTGTATGTTAACTCATGTTGGCTAACCAATCTGTATTCAGGTCGTCTGATATTGATAAAGGAGCGAATGTGAATGTGTCATGCTTGACTATTTCTCTCTCGCGCACTATTTACTCATGGAATTTCACAAACAAGGCTATAGAAATGGTATGAGCTCCTATTTGCATGAGTGTCCGCAAGGGTAGTATGCTCGAGCGTTGGGTATACTGACATTAATCATCTTGAAACCTAAAAGCTAAATCTTTACAAACTCTGTACATTTGCGTCAGTCTAGAAAAAAATATCTGTCGGATGTCGCTTGATACATGATAAAGATCAAAACAGTTTGTTATCAATGATTGATATCAAAATTATTAATATTAGTAATATGGAGAAAAATAAACCATGTGATGAAAGGTTCCCCCAGAAAGTTATTCGCTTATGAGTCATTCAAGTTTGATGACCTGCTGATGTTTCATGTTAGTCATAACATAAGAGGGGGAGGCAGTTTGATTCATCTTCAGCAATTCAGCTATGAGGATCTAAACTACAATGTAGCGATAAAGCACTAACCCACATGCTTGGCTACATTGTTACAGTTATGATGGCAGACATAACTTATTCATTATTTGGATTTTGTTGTTGTTGAAAGCTGTCATGGTTGTCAGGATGCAGTAATGTGCCCCTATTTTGGTCAAAAAAAGTATTGAAGTATGCTTTGCACCTCCGTCTCCCACGTAATGTATTGAGCTGTCATTTTCAAACATGGGCTGACGTCATACAAACTTGCAAAGGGGAAGTTGTGCTAGGAAAACAAGTGAATGCATGCGCAGAGTGGGTCACACGTAGCAACGGGCAGTGCATCAGTGTAAGTTCTGGGTAGTTTTTCAGGACGGAGACCATTCATGTATAAAGATTGTAATCATCCGTGTGAATGCGCTCTCAAAAATTACCCTTAACGCGGATTCCCAAAGAAGGAAAAAGTGACCCTTAACAAGGATGTAGCTCAACAAATTATACTCTTAGCAAAGGATAGGTCCTCAAGACGGAGTTTAGACTGAAATGAATGTATGAAGTAATGGTATGATTAAGTTTTGTAATAAATTTGTCTTATAGGCCTAACCATTTTGGACTATGTTTACAATGATGACACATGATATCGGCCCAAGCTACCCTTATTCTCTGAAATTAGCGATTTTGATACCCTTAGCACGGACCCACGTTGTGGTAGAAAAAAAGCACCCTTAACCCTAACACTTCCCCCCACTTTTTTCAGAATTTTTTCTTCAACGCGGAAAATCGACCAAAATATCCCCCCGATCCCCCCGGGATTTGATCCAGGGACCTCTCGCACCACAAGCGAGGGATTCCACACTTCACCACGGCTCTGGCACACAGTTCTGGGCAGTGTATAGCCCAGACTGTATGTATTGGGTCCATTTTTTCATCAAAAAACTTCCACGCCGGGTGGTACCAACGTGCCCAGTCGTGGTATTTTGGGGTATATGGTAGTGTTAGGGTTATTCTGTGTTTTTGATTACGCGGATGATTGCAACATTATACCTGACAGCAAGAACCCTATTGTCTTGGTTGTTGATGGGTAAAGGTAAGCCTGCTCAACAGAAGATGGGATGGTGGTTTGATTTATCCTTTAGCAGTTCAACTATACTCTGTGTCAGCTCAAATTGGCAGGTGACATTAGCTTGTAATATAATTATTGGCGCAGCACTTTCTGAGCCACAGTCAACATTTATCTTTGATTGCACAAATGCATGTTGTGGTATATTGGAGTTGCAGTGCCCGATATCATATAATATGTTCATTCAAATATTCGCTGAGTCCCCCCCCCCCCCCCCCCCCCCCCCCCCCCCCCCCCCCCCTAGCTTGAGCTGACACGATGAACGCCATGTTACATGGGCTGGACACCTATTACAGTATAGTCATAACTTATTCTTATTCATTCTTTGGAATTAATCATAAAGTTATCTGATATCTTGAATTAATCATATAGCTCGGCTGACATGGTTGTTAGACTGTGGGTAATTTATTTACTTTTCGTTCCAGAGTATTGATGCATGTTTCACGCCTCTGTCTCCCACGCAACTGTACAGTGTATCAGGCTTCCCGTTAGCGCTTGTCATTTGACAATTCTGACGCCTTTTCAAACTCTAGGCATGTGTATTTTGCGTCCATTTGGACGCGCAAGTTGTCGAAACTCAAAAATAAAAGTTCAACAAAATAATAATAAGCTTATAGAAAAAAACAAATTGTTGTCTAAATCACTCTTAATAAGTGCACATTTATAGGGGAGATTCACTGGAATTTCATTTTCACTGGAAATGGGTTTATTTAGTCAAATTTGTGCATGTCCTTACACTTATGCTCGCTAAAATGTGATATTTCACCGCCGATTTTCATTTCTGGGTTCATCAGCTGGCAATCCGCCATCTTGGCTTTAAGTTTGAGAAATAGATGGCGCCCTAACAATCGGCCCATTTTTCAAACCTTAACAGGAAGCCTGCATTGTATTGAGCTTTCCCGGCCAATTGTAGGTTTAGATCTAAACCTTAGGATCACTATACGCTATCAATGTCTTGATTAGGTTGGTACCCAATTGTCTTGGACATTTGTTGATGTTAGGAATTAATTGCTTGGGACAGTGCTCCTGAAATCAAGCTCTTAATTTGCAAATAGCAATTAAGTAAGGAAACGGAGCCTTCAAATAGCTTATGATAATATCAGTAAACCTTCTCTATTCCGTTGCTTCATGCATTACCGGGTTTATTTTTGTGTACTCTATTTTTTCACAAACTGCCTTTATTGAATAATTTGCTTGTTTGATAAATGTTTTGACTTTTAGTTTCTATACAAACATGCGACTATTATCGGAAGACCCTTGTACAATAGCTGCCGGGTGTCTTATGAGAAGGTAGTCTACATGTACATGTATGTTGACTCCTTAATAAATACTGTCAGTGAAATCCAACGTTTGATAACTTAACCCTTACAGCCCCGCACCCCATGAAATCCCATTTCCCAGCCTGTCGGTTCCACCTGGCGCTGAGGTTTTTGGCTGAAATAATGGCCCCGGGCTACATAGCTGGGCGAATACACTCGCCCAGCATAGCTCCCCCCGCGGCTCAGTTGGTAAAGCGTTCGACTTGTAACCGAGAGGTCGTGGGTTCAAACCCCGGGGCGTGGCACCTCTTGTTGTGTGTGTTTTTTTTGCTTGAAACATTTTTTGTTGGAAAATCCTTCAAAAGTGTTAGGGTTAAGAGTAGCGTAATTGTTTATCAGGTATTAGACTGCGTGGTCAAGCACGGAGATATCAGCATGTGCATGCGTGCTCCACCCTCATGCAAAGTTAGTAAGCTATAGTTTGATCAGTTCCAAATTGGCGAAGCCTCCTTACAGCAGCGAACTAATTCCGAAGAACGCAAGCGCGCATGAAAACAACAAACGCACTGTGCATCATGTGCCTGCTGCGTGCGTCCGACAAAAAACATGTGTGTGCGGCCAAAATTGCGCTAGCACGCTTGGATTACTTTAGCGTGCGGAAAGATAAAAACCTAATATTAGGAGCCAATAAATAATTGGTGACTTTGATTTGAACCAAATAACACACGGCAGCCACTCCCTGCCATTGCAGGTTTACAAGAAGTTGCTTTATTTCAGTAGCCGTCACAGATCATTTAAATGGTAAATATGAAAAGCCATTACTGAAATGCATCAACATATGCAGCCATGTAGTATATAGTGCCTTTTTACATATTTGAATTCCTCATGAAACATGCAAACTAGTCCAGGTTCAAATCTTGCTTTTAAAAAGTATTGCTATGCATTTCCATCTTTTACTCGTATAAAGTCTAGCATTTTCATAGTTGTGATGTTGCATTTAGCAATTTACCCACCTTTTGACTAATCACACTTACTAGGAAATTTGACCACATCTCCCCTGTCTTAGCTGATTTACATTGGCTACCTGTGGAGCAACACATTGTCTTCAAATACTCTTTACTCGTTTACAAAATACAACTTGGTAAAGCACCCGTATATCTTGCTGACTCTGTTCAACCATACA